>CABHPQ010000346.1:8452-21256 GCA_902168405.1 Peromyscus aztecus
GCAGGAACCTAGAGGCAGAAACCGAAACAGAACCATGGAGGAAAGCTGCTGCTGGCTTGTCCCCATGTCTTATCCAGGACCACCTGCCCAGGGATGACACCATCCACACTGGGCTGGGCCCTTCCATATCCATCATTAATCAAGAAAATGCCCAGATAACATGCCAATGGGCCAATCTGATGGAGGCAATTCCTCAGTTGAGGTCCCCTCTTCCCAGGTGACTCTAGTTTGTGTCAAGTTGACAATAACTAGCTAGCTTAGATGATCTCTCCTGTGGGTTGGCAGAGAAGGAGGCATGTGAACTCCAAAGGGCCTCGGGAGTACTAGGTGTGTGCACTGGGACTCTTCTCAGCGCTGGAAAATTACCATGGCAACGTGTGTCATCCTTGTTAAATGTTTGCAGGCCTACAGAAAGATTTGACTCTGCTCTGCACAGGAAATCACAGCTCTGCCATTCAGTCTTAGCAGCCCACGCTGGCATCAACAAACCCCAAACTAGTCATTATCTTCCCCTTCTACCCATGCTTTTTCTCCTCTCCTCAAGCCCACTGCCTCCCCACAACCACATGTCCCCTGCCTGGTTAGTGTCTCACCTGGTGCCCAAGCCAGATACCCAAGATTCCCCCTCAAAGCTACCTGGTCCAACTCTCCTGTGACTCCTCCTTCATAGGCCATCTCCCTCACTAGACTGGGAGCTCCTGAGGGAGCTCCAGATGTCATGGTCCCTGTGCTTGGCAGAGTCTCTGAGGCCTCAGATGGGTTTCTGAGTACTAGCTGGCCAAATGCACCCAGAGCCAGGACACAATGGAGTGATAAGCTATGAGGCTGTTGTTTTTAAGTTGACCTATCAGCCAAATGGAATCTCTGTGAATGATGCTGGCACACACAAGGTCCCAGGACTTCTCCGCCAGTGACAGCTTGTGTTGCAGCTTGGGAAGCCTGCCTCTGACCTTCCCCCTAAGCCCCTGTCTATTCCCAGCTGACTCTGTCAGGCAGAAACCATGGTCAGTGGGAACTCACAGTGACCACCAGGGGTTGCCCCTCTGGATTCTGCAGGTAAGGCCTGGTGCCTTGTTTGTTTTAGGCCACACAACGTGGTTCAGTAGAAACGGACTTTTCTATGTAGTATTGAAACTCTACAGTCACAGATCTCTTTAAATTTAAGTGATCATCTTGTTCTCTAGATAAGGAGAAAGAAATAGCAAGGGGAAGTGGTTTGCCCTTGGTCAAACCCGGATTGAAATATAGGTCTTTTAGCCCACAGAGAACCTCAGTCTCCTAAGGGCAGCAAATATTTTTCTATAATAAGACATGTAACTAGGCTTTGTGTGCCGGAGTCTCCAATGTAACTTCCCAATTCAGTTCACTTAGCATAAAAGCGGCCCTGGAGAGTAATTAAACAAGTGTGTGGGTCTGTGTTCCAATAAAACTTTATCAACAAAAACAAATAGACTATATTTGGCCCTTGTACCATGATTAGCTAGTCTGTGCTTTAGAACCCCAAATGGTCCATGAACCAAGAGGATAGGCATCACTTGAATGCAATGCAGACACTCAAGGCCCACACAGACACGCTGGAACAGAATCTTCTTGCCCACGGCCTCTCCAGTGATGTATGAGAAAGACTCTGTTGCTTGGCCTGGCTGATCCACACCCCTCCCATCCCCCTAAGAATGTCATGATGAAGTTTTGTATACTAGAAAAATGAGGTGTGAGGAGGTTAACCAACCTGTCCCAGGTCAATTGGTGGGTCTGTAACTAGAGTCTGAGTTCTAGCATTCCAAACATGGGATGCTACACACCAAATAACCCACCCTAGCTAGCGCCAGCCTCGTCACTTTGGGCTGGCCCTGCTGGAAATCGAAGGGAGGCAATTGGCCTTCCGTCTTTGGCTGACTTTGGAGCAGAGAGGACTCCAGCTGGGGCTCCTCCCACCCACCCCTATCCCCTGAGAGCTGGGAGGGGCTGGTGAGGTGGAAATGTTCCAGGGAGGCTGCTCACCATCTGCAGAGGGAAACCTGCTCTCATTGGGTTCAAGCTGGAGCTGAACTCTAGCTTGATTCCTGCCTCCGGCCATCTGCCTCTCACAGTAAAAGAGGGAGTGGGGAGACTTCACCCTTGACCAAGCGCAGGTGGAGCAGCTAGTCCAGGTTCTTTGACAGGACTAAACACCTTGTTGTTTCGTTTTAATCATTGCTGTTCCATTGCTCGCACCATTTTGGTTTCCAAACCTGTCCCTGTTCTTTGCAGCAGCTTTTAAGCCACTCAATACTGGGCACTTCCTGAGATCCACCCCCACAGCAAAGCACCATGCTGGCCGCATGCCCAGACACTGTTGTTCAGATTTCTTGGCTAGTTTCTATTTTGTGCGGGGACTGTGTATGTCTTAGTCAGTTGGGGCTGCTGTAATAGAATACCATAGGCTGAGTGGATTAAACAGCAGAAATTTATTTCTCATACTTACGGAGGCTGAGACGTCCAACATCAAGATGCCAGGCAATTTGGTTTCTGGTGGGGGCCCACATCCCGGCTTTAGATGAACACTTCTTGCTATATCATCAGTCGCATGGAAAGCTCCTCTCTATATACCTCTTTTTTCTAAGAATTTACCCTCCTGATGTCCCCAAAGCCTGCTCTCAAATTGAGAGCTGGTGCTTCAACATATGAATTGGAGGGAGAGGGGTGGGGCAGACACAGACATTTAATCCATAGCAGTATTTGATCTCAATTTTTTTGGACAGTCTCACCATGTAGCCCAGGCTGGCAAAGGACTCTTTAAATGCTAGGATTACTGTTGTGAGCTCTCAGCCCTCAGTGTTACGGCTTAGTCAACTAACAAATAACATGTTGGTCTGCCATTTAGTGAATACCTACTTTGGAAACAAAAGACTCGTATATTTATTTCACTATTTGATTTTATGTCTGAGGAAGCTGAAACCCCATGGGATTAAAAGACTAGGGTGAAATCACATTGACAATGTATAATCAAGCTGGACTCACACCTGGCCTCAGGTACTTAAGCTGATCCAAGTACTACAGAGGCTGCAATAGAAAGACAGTGTGGTCCAGTCCTCAATCCACAGCACCACCAACACGGTGTTTTGCTATAGGATGGATCAAGAGGTACCTAGCAACCGTGTCAATACTAGCACAACAGGCAAGTGCCATGGAGTAGCAGAGTCAGTGGGTACCACAAAAGTGAGACACAAGAAAGAGGAGGTCTCTCCTTCAGAACCTGGTTCTTAGCTACTCAGCACTATGCCATTCACAGAGCAGGTGATCAATAAATATTCAATGGCCAAATGAATGAATGAACGAACAAGATAGAACAGATGTGTGCTAGTCCTAGACGCTGGCAAGGATTTGAAGAGACAGAGAGAATGAAAGAAAGACGACATGAGCTAATGCAGAATATGGGTTTGCAACTGTAAAGCCTTCATTTGGGAGACAGTGGCTGAAGAGAAATAAAGGGCGGAACCAAGAGTAGTGGTGGGTAGACTCAGGCTGCTGCTGCCATCCTTTGCTTATAGATGAGTCCCCACCTCTCCGCCATAAACTACCACAATTCCCTGTTTCTTCTATGCACAAGCTCAGCCTTGACGGCCTACCTCTTCCTGAGCGGAGGCTTCTATTGGCAGAATGGATACTGTAAGCAGAGACTCGTGTTTCTCCCAGCACATTGCCAACTCATATTTCTTCCCATGTTCAGGTCAACTCACCCAACATTTGTTATGCATCTAGTTATATTTAGCACCATATGCTAAAAATATTTTGCATTCGTCATCTCATTTTCATCCCCTGTACGTCCCTGCCTTGGTCCATTTTCTTCAGCTGTGACCCAGGAAGCTGAGATATCCAAGATGGAAGGGTCATTTCTTCTTGCACAGTCTCACCTCAGCAGCCTGGTGATGAGAAATCCCCCCTCCCCTGCTCTCCCTACCACGGCAGGTACCTGGTTCCTCCCTTTCTAAAGCACCCACCCCTCTCCACAGAGGTTTAGAAGCCCTCCTCCCCCCATGCAGCACCTTCGCCAAAGCTCTGGCTAAGCCCAGAAGATATAGCCACAGAAGGAAGGGAGCCATTTTCTCCCCCTGTTGCTCACACAGGCAGGCCTACAGAACCCAGAAGCAGCCATATGCATTCCTGTTTCTGTGCTCTCTCTCGCCTCACCAACACTTGCACTGGACATTCTATGCTCTGCATGGTGGTGACAGGTGAAGGCCTATCTACTTTTGACCAGTCAGGAAACTGGTCTTCATATTGGCAGGGGAGCTCAAGCATGCCTAAGGATCGGTGCATCACTCTAATGAGGGAGACTGAGGCCCTGGGAGGGGACATGATTTCCCCAAGGTCGTTGTACCAGACAGAGCCCAATCAAAGCAGCATTCCACCTCCCACCTGTCAGACCAGCATCTCCCCCACAGCTTGCCCTTTCTTCCTCCTCAGAACCCGGTCTCTCCTACCTACCCCTTTCCTGCCTCAGTGCGGGGACAAAACTGACTTAGGCCCTCTGGCTACCTTTGTGCCTTGATGAGGCTTGATGCGTGTGAGAAGCCTAAGGACCAATGTGGCAAGCTCATGGCACAAAAAAAAAGAGGTGCCCTGCAGGGATGAAGGTCAAGTCCATGCCTTTATGCTCCTAGAGCACGAGAACAAGAGAAGGCAAAGTAGATCCCATGCCCGCCCACCCCCACCTCCGCACTGTGTGTGTGTCTGTGTGTGTGTGTGTGTGTGTGTGTGTGTGTGTCTCCCTCTCTCTCTCTCTCTCCTCTCCTCTTCTTTCCTCTCTCCCCTCACTCTTTCTCCTCTCTCTCATGCATGCACAAGAAAGTCGGGGGCGTGGCATCGCAGTTATGATTAGGATACCCAAGGGCCCATCTTAGGCCCTTTTTAGCATAAAGAAAACAGACATGGGAATGCATCTCCTGTCGAGATCTGAGCACATCCCTTCTAAGGAAACACAAAATCGTAGTGACAGTGACTACTTCCTGGGGGCTTCCTTCTGCTGCTCGAATGAGATGGGATTTGTCCAGAGCACTCACTGCCCTGCCAGGAGGATGTTGTGCCTACCTTCCAGAGGGTGCACACCAAGTCCCCAAGGAGAAGTGAGTGACTGAGTCACAGGGTTCAGACCCAAGTCTGTGGAGCTCATGTTCTGCATCATCCCCTAAGGCCGAGAACAAGAGAAAAGGACTGTGAGGACTTTCTGTATTCAGCAGTGTCCCTTGGAGAAGACCAGGACAGGTCTCTGGGCCTTTCTCCAGGCGGAGCCCTACCTTTCAGGCAGTAGTGCTGGTACACGTGCTTTGAAATGCCTTCGTCAGGACCTATGCTGCATCTGTACTCACTCCAGTTGGGGCTCAGGTGAGCCGACCAGTGCCTGGCTTTGTTGGGCATTAGCGTTGAGCTACCAAGGACGCACAGACCATCTCCCTGGAAACATAGAGGCAAGAGAGGAGCTCCAGGCAACACCTGTCTCAGCCTTGGTGGTTGAGTGTGTAGGAAGGCCTGCCAGTTTCCACTTACCTGTCTAGACAGTGGTACTGCCCTTGTCCCTCTGCCAGGCAGAGGCCATGTCTAGGCCATGTCTTTCCTTTTGCAGAGGGAAGGAGGGCCTGTGTACCTACAGCACACATTAGCTTCTTTGGAGCACAGTGACAAGGGGAATTGCTGTTTACAGAATGCCTTCACATTCTCCAACACATCAAGGCAGGTTCTATTATTACCCCTCTTTCAGGCAGAATTGATCACCTCCTAAGTTCCTAAGTTGAAAGCCCTAAACTGTGGTACCTAAGAATGTCATTACATTGTATACAGGCTCTTTTTGGTAATGTTAGTATATAAATTAATAGATTTTATTTCACTCCTCCTCTATCACCTTGCCCCTCCACCCCCCAGTCCGTAAATAGACCCCCTTTCTGTATCTGTGTCATATATAATCATTACTGCCTTCTCCTCCCCTCTTCTCTTCCTTAAGGTCTCTCCCTCCCTTTCTCCTTTCATGACCAGTGTGTGAACACACAGATACACACAAAAATTTAAATCTGGAGTCCGTGTGTACAAGAAGCACGTGCTATTTGTCTTCCTAAATCTGGCCTATTTGCCTAAACAAAATGATCTCCAGTTTCATCCATTTTCCTGCAAATGGCGTCTTTTGAGCCAATAAGACCATGGGTGTGCCTGTATCCCTACGGCAGGCTGGCTTAGCATCCTTTAGGTGTAGCTACTTACAAGTACTATAGTTGGGTCATATGGTAGTTCTAATTTTTATTTTTTGAGGAATCTCAATAACACACAGGTTTGCATTCTAGAAATGGATCCTTTAAGGGTGTGATTAAGTAAATACAAAGCTGCTAAGATGAGCCATGATCTAATCTTATTGCTGTCCTCATACAATATAAATTTTGGAGCCACAGAAGCAATAGGGATGTGTGTGCACAGAAGGGTGTCTGTGTGGTCAAGACAGCAGTGGTCTGTAAGCCAAGGAAAGGCTTCAGGGGAAGCTATCTGTCTTAGTTTGGGTTCTTATTGCTGTGAAGAGACCCCATGACCATAGCAACTCTTATAAAGAACACATTTAATTGAGATGGCTCACTTACAGTCTCAGAGTTTCAGTCCATTATCATCATGACGGGGAGCATGGTGGTGTGCAGGCAGACGTGGTGATGGAGCTGAGAGTGCTACATCTTGCAGGCAACAGGAAGTTAACTAACTGTCACACTAAGGAAAGCTTGAGCAAAAGAGATCTCAAAACCCACCTCCACAGAGACACACTTCCTCCAACAAGGCCACGCCTCCTAATAGTGCCACCTCCTTGGGGAACATTTTCTTTCAAACCACCACACCAACCTTTCTGGCACTTTGGTTTTAGACTTGGGCATGATTCCTCTGGCTTCCAGAGCTACTGGGAGGTCTGAAGTCATGTCCCCTTGGATACCAGGGCTCTGCCAGCTTTTACCTGTCATTGTTGAGCTCTGGTCCCTCCTTCTGACAGTTGTTAGGACTAAATAAATAAAAGCAAAATGGGGTTGAGATAAGAAGTCAGAAGGAAAGTAGTCAGGTAGAGCATAAAGACAGGGTGGGATGCCCTTTATCCAAAGTACACCTTGGTTTCTGGCCTCTGCATGGAGGTAAGAGACAGTAGGGACCACAATTTGATGTTATTCTGAGGTCTAATGTTGTGGTTTGAGGGCAGCTCTAAGAAGCCGTACAGGTAAGTGCTTAGGAGTGGTAGGGAGAAAGGGGAAAGAGAAACAGTCTATTTTAAGCACCCCCTCTCAGCCAGGTGCTTTTACACACTTCTGGGTGAGCATTTTCCTCCCTAATTTTTGCCTGAGAAAGTTCTAGATCAAAGCAGTCGGGAAGTAACTTGCTTCTATTCTTCACCTGAACTCCTGTGGGCACTTTTATTACCTCAGGCTCAACTTCTCAAACTTGGATGTGTCTTGGAATCTTCCAGAGGGCTTGTTAGAACACAGTCTGCTAGACACAACCTCCAGAATATCTGATTCCACAGAGCTGAGGTGGGGCCCAAGGATGTGCATTTCTAACAAGTTCCCAAGTAATGAAAAGACTGATGGTTTAAGACCATGCTCAGGGAGCCACTGGCCAGTGGCAACAGAAACTTAGCACACTGGATGCAAACTGCGATCACTTTGGAATCACTGAGGACTGTTTCAGAATAAATGTGATGCCTGCATGCCCATACATTTTAATTTAACTGATAGAGGGTACAGCCTGGGCACCATTGCTTTTAAAAAGCTCCTTGGGTAAGGCTAACAGACAGCCAAGTTTGGGAACCACTGACATAGCCATGTTCCCCTTTAATTTGTATCATCATTATCCACTCCTGCTGCCCATTACTGAGGCCACAGGTAATCTGCCACTGACCAGTGCCATTCATTCACAGCACCTCGGTCACATTTCACTCAGAATACCTTTGCTAGAACTTCCCAGGTCTCTTATTTTTCTGCCGTTCCTTCGTCTCTTTCCCCATTCAACCCAGACTTCGTGGTACAGTAACTGCAGTTGTAGTCTGCCAACCGTGGACATGACCCCACCCCTCCTTTCGATGACTGTGTTCACATGGAAGACCTTGAGGACCGCCTAAGCCAAACTAAAGGAAGAGCAGTCCAGAGAACTTTCTGGAACTAATGCTTGGTCTTTGTTACCATGAGTAGAAGCTAACATTTTTTTTTAAAAAAGATTACTTTTTGGTTATAACACAAATATCTATTTAAAGAAACACTTGGAGAAGCATAAAGAAGAAATAGAAATTAGCATTAATTTAATTATCCAGGTCCTACCATTGTTAAGATTTTGCTGAGATTTGCCCTTTTTTATGTGTATCTTCTTACCTAGTTGAGTATATGCTACATAAATAAGCTTATATCTTGACATAATAATTAAACACCACATAAATACATTTGCAGTTATTAAATATGTGTGTTGCGATTTTAAAACAAGGTCTCACATAGTAGACTAAGATGGCCGGGGACTCGCTTTATAGTCCAGGCTGTCCTTGAACTTACCACAGACTTCCTCCCCCATGCTGAGCTTAAGAACATGAGCTCCCACCCCTGGCTTGTAAATATTTTAGTGGCAGCAAAACTTTCCATCATGTGGATACCATATTGTTTGTTTAACTGTTCCCATGCAGGAAGAAATATGGCAGTGGGGTTACTTTTTTTTATAAATGATGCTACAATGCATGTGCTTTCGTGAACTTGGGTTCTGTCCGTAATTTCTCACACAATCCCAAGAAAGTAACAGAAGAAGCAACGTAAAACCCTCAGACTTATTGCAACTGGCAAATTATTTTCAAAACTTTCTCTTTTGTAATATCTTGGGTGTGTTATCTGTGTCTTCCTTGGCCAAGCCCTTGGTGTTTTGTTTGGTGTCACTAAGGATTGTGGGTCTGGGGGTGACATGGTCAGATGTGCGCTTCTAAACCCGAATGCTGGTGGTTGAACAGGTTGGAACTGAGGTTGTTGTCCTTGCTGCCCTACCCCCTGCTTCCACATCCTCCCCTCTCCATTTTCCCACGCCACGGCTTCTTTCTCCCCTAGAATGCAAATGTTAGGGGGGAATTCAGTATGCACACCTGCATGCACAAGGCCTTGTCACCAAGGAGCAGTAAGAGCAGGACTGGAAGGCCTGGCCCACAGGCTACACAAACTTGTACCTGGCCCCAACATCTCCTCCTCTGGTTTTGGACAACTTTCTGAATAATAAAAATAAACAATAAATAATAATAAACATAGGGGGGAAATACTATATATTATAGTTCCATGAAATCTCCAAGTGGGTTTATTGCTGAATTAACTTTCCCCTCTCTCCTGTGCCTGTCAACTCCATATAGTATATGCCCGTCTCTGTCCCTGGAATGTTCTCCTATGTTCCTCCCTCCCAACCCAAATCCACCGCTTGATATTCAGCAATCCTTGTATGTTCTACACAACCACCTTCTGCACCTTTCCCACTCAGCACCAGCTACTTAGACATCCCTGACCTCACAGTTCAATTTGAGCATCTTCTTCACCGAATTCTGTTTCACCTTCTTAGACAAGACTCCTTCAGCAACAGAGTGCTTTATATTGCCGTTTCCGAACACAGTGCCTAGATGGTTGTTGCTAACTCAGTAGCAATTCTGTGACTGAGTGAATGAATTCTGCTTAACTAAGGTGCATAGACATTCTACCTTAGACGTTAATGAGTGGAAGAATATAAAGGCAATACGATCATGACATGATTGCCAAACTCACTCTGAATCATTGGTACCCAAGGTAGAACAGACACCTGGTGTACCAGATGTCCCAATCCTGGATTCTGTGTTCTGAACACAGAATCCAAACATTCACTGTTGTTTGTTTCTAGACACTGATTTACACTCTACTCTCCTTCATTTTAGTACCAAACTTACTGTATACATAAGCATCTCTGTGGTAGAGGAAGGAAAGAGGGTTTAGGTGACAACAGGACTCTTTTTAAGTATGACACAAAGAAAACTGAAACCATGGGCTATTTATAGCTATCACACAAAAGAAGGGTCTTGATGCTTAGTTACTTGAGGAAGGAATGTAAAATAGATTTCTTTAAGACTTCCTCAGTAGGCATTCTAGAAAGCTGAAAGACAATTAGGCAACAGCAGAGAGGGCAAAGAGCAGCTAAGTCCTGCACTCAGGGTCAGGGTTAGAGTTAGGGCTAGGGGGACAGACAGGAGTCACCTTTGTTATGCCTGAGAAGAGAGTACATAGTCAAAAGTGACATGAAAAAGGGATGCTAAGCCCTTAGCCCCTTCCCCTGCGTGTGTCTCCTCAGTCCCGCATCTGTGCCAGCCCCTCCCCCACCTGCCCACTCCTGCTGATGAGATCAGCCTTCATTACAGCTCTTCTGCAGCCAGGAAGCAAGGTAATGTGTGGGAAGTGATAGCTGCAAGGTAATGTGTGGGAAGTGATAACAACTTTAAAGCCATTCAACGGGAAAATTTGTTAAAAGACGGAGACATTGTAAAGCTGAAACACTTGAGTCTATTAAGTTCCCTGCTTCTTAGAACATTTTGTTACCAGGGCATGTTTCAAGGAGGGAAAACACTGAACCATTGAGCTTTGTCAGATATCAAAGCCTGGTACATGAGCAGCATTTTCTAAGGGGTCCGTTTCTGCCACTATGCAGAGGAACTTCTAAAAACTTACACCTTTGTGTCCCTCTCTTCCCTCCTGTCACAGCCCAGCTCCCCTGCCCTCCTCACCCCTAGAAGTATTCTATTACATTCCTCTCTCTCCTCCCTCCTCATCTTCTGCATCCTCTTCTCTTGCTTCCTCGCTCCCTGCCTCCCTTACCCCCAGAGCCTATGCTGTTTGCATGGGCACTATTAAGCCAGCACAATAAGCTGAGACTCTGCAATGATTATTCAACCCTTGATGGTAAGGGAGCTAATTAAGTGACTGGAGATTTAGACATTCATTGTTGATTAGCTCTAAACTCCTTCAGAGAGCCCGGAGTGTTCTCCTAAATAAGCCTTACCCTTTTATGGCTTCTTGTCCTGAGTCCAAATGAGATGGAGAGCTTAAGGAGACAGTATCTTTTCAGGGATGTGAAGAAAGGGGAACTTAAGGAGAGTGGAGTGTGAATGGCTGCAGAAGAGGAAGCTCTGTGCTTCTCACAGGTGGATTAGGCTCCTGTACCTCTTGGCAGCTACCGTCTCTCGATGATCATCCATTTGGACTTCAGTGTTGGCATGTTACGGTCAGTCCAGTGCTTTGGTTAACTGCCTCCATTAGATATACATCCATCAATGGAGTGTTTTTAAAACAACCATCTTCTAAACAAAAGAATAACCATTTCTTCACTAATCTTAAACAGCATGTCTTTAGAGGACAGAAGCCATGTTGATGAACAAAAAAAAAAGCCTTGATACAGTTTTCTCGCTTGTGGCTGTTAATGGAATAGTAGTAACTTGCCTCAGTCTGAGAAAACGGACTCTTGTGCTGCTACCAAAGGGAATAGACTGTTCTTTAAACTCTGCGTCTTAATTTTTGCTTCGGCTCTAACTGCACAAACAGTTGCATTTTAGAGTGAGTATGGGACCCAGCCCCCAACATCACCCCTGCTATCACTCTCACAGTGGAAAATGGAGACAAATACCCAAGCAAAATGGATCACTCCTCCCAGGCTGGAATCAGAAGCCATCACCACCATTGTGGGCCATTGGTACTGTGATATGGAGCTGGGATTCATGTTTGTCTACCTCCTTTTCCACTGTGAGCCACAATGGTCTGACGTAGGTGAAATATTCTTCTCCTTTGCTTGACTTAGGCATGGGGTGTGCTGAAAAAGGCCCTTGATCTTCCTGAGGATATCCACAGAGAATGGTTCATCAGCAGCTAAGCACAGGCCAAATTTGAGGCTAATTAACCATTAGTCATCATTAGCAGAGCCAACATGTTGCTCTGACATTAACAATAGATTTTAGACTCTTCAACATTTCTTCTTATCCTAGTCCCAATCCTTTAGGTCTCTAGCAGCTAGGTCGGTGAATTGCAGAAACAGCCGGTTTGTCATTTTTGATGTTCTATATTTGAAGAGGCTTCTTGATGTCAGCCCATTCATTGGATACATATTAATCTTCTAAATCAAAGCTTTAAAAAAAAAAAAACTATAACTTGACTTCTGCTCACAAAAAGGTCCATCTATTTCTTTTTTTTTTTTTTTTTTGAGGAATATGTCTGACTCAGTATATGAAAACACACTTGAGGGAGGCAGAGGCAGGCGAATCTCTGTGAGTTTGAGGCCAGCCTGGGCTACCAAGTGAGCTCCAGGAAAGGCGCAAAACTACACAGAGAAACCCTGTCTCGAAAAACCAAAAAAAAAAAACCACACTTGAGTGGGAAGTAACAGACCTGGGTTGACCATCAAGGGACCAGAAACTCTGGACAGACTATCCTGAGTGAGAGAGAAGAGTGTGCATGGTCTTTGCTGTTCCCTCCACAGACCTCAGTGACCAGCTCCTTGAAGTGGTGGGTCTCGAGGGAGCCATGGAAATGGGACAGATCTACACTGGCCTTAAGAGTGCAGGGAGGAGGCTAGCTCAGTGCTCGTCTGTCACCATTAGGTAAGTTCCCTTGTTGCGCAGCATCTCCTGGGTCTCCCTACCCCCTTGAACATTCAAGCAGATAATAAAATAACTAGGGGGCTACCTTCGGACCTCAGGCTACAGCAAATTGGCGAAAGAAGCTTGGCAGTATTGATAAAGAATACTTTGACTAAGCCGGGCGGTGGTGGCGCACGCCTTTAATCCCAGCA
>CABHPQ010000346.1:21356-71169 GCA_902168405.1 Peromyscus aztecus
AAAAAAAAAAAAAAAAAAAAAAAAAAAAAAAGAATACTTTGACTATATTCTTTAACTGTTACATATGTATTTTTCCCAAATATCTGCTCAGACCATGTGGTCATTTCTACGTATACGATTTCAGGGATGACCATTTGGTATTGGATAACCAATCGGTATGCCCTTCCCTAGGGGAAACTATTTCTCCTGCTCTCAGCATTCCTTGGCTGCCTGTAGTTCATGGTGCAGGGTTGATGCTCCATGACTTTCCCCTACCTCTCCCCACCCCCATCCACGATAGCATATCTATTGGCGTTATCCTTGTTCTGGTCTTCTTTAGGCAGCCATGTTGGTGATATTTCACAGGTCATTGTCATTTCCAGCTTCTCTGTCATTTCCAAGAGACACAATCTCCACAGCAAACTCCCTGTCCCTCACACTGGCTCATACAATCATTCTGACCCCTCTCCTGCTATGACTCCTGAACCTCAGGTGGAAGAATTGTGCCAGGCCAGGAATAATGCTGTCATCAACTAGAGAGTCCATCATAACCTATCCTCTTAAAATTACCTGGTGACATAAATAGTACATATATGAAGTCCAGGGACCAGAGGTCCAATTCTTTGTCTTTTTCTCTTTATAATTGTAAAACATTAGAATAATGCCAGAGGTCACAGCTGCTCTTCTGTGTGTGGACAGGATGCCTTCATGTGCTAAACCATTAATATCAACAAACTTCTTGTACTCACCAAGAGAGTAGCAGTTTTTTGGGACATGGATGACACAGCCAGTCACTGCAAGTCTGGACGCTGTGGGGTCTGACAGGAGTGTCTCCAATTTCAGCTCCCTCTAGTTACATTTTTTCCCCTCAGCTTCTTACCCAACCTGCCTGTTTGAGTTGTCTTCATTCCTTACCTTTTTCTCTCTTGTTACAGATCCTATCTGTTGGTTTGCCTTGGGGTTCTCTTAGAAGGGCTAGGGGTAAAGGGTTTCCCAGAGGCGTTTAACTAAAGAACGCTTTCTCCCAGAAACCCTTGGGCAAATGTCAGCGAGAGCACAGTTGAGGAGTCTGTTCTTGGCCCTTCCACCCTCCCTCAGTCAGAGCCCTCCTGTGGTCCCCCAAGGGTCTGCTCCACTATCCCCTTGTCAGTACCTATCTCTGTATCACCTGTATCTCCATTCCCAACACCATACTCCCTCTCTTTCGGAGCCATCGCTGCAATAGGACGGACCTTTGTTTCCAGACCAACCTCTGCAGCCCTTGTCCAGAGCTCTAAAGCTTATGGGGCCAGTTTGCCCGTAGAATATTGCAGCCATAGCTTTTGTAGATTACAAAGAACACAGTGTCCTGACTGCCCAGGAATCTAAGAAGTTAAGTATGAGGGGGACTTTTTCCAGAAGTCAACAGATCTATTTCCAGATGGAAACACGGAGCTGAGCTAAAAGCTCCATCCCGCTAGGCACTCCTCAGATACTTCTCTATCCCTGAGGGTGCAAAGGCCTCCTTTCTGCTGATAGGTTGCTTTTTTATTATTAGATTTATCACTTTTATTATGAAATATAATGAGTTCACCAGAGAATTATTATATCAAAATATAGTGCTTTCCCCTCGTATTTTGTAATTTCAAAAATAGGGAAGCTACCAAGCTCAGGTAAGGGGTTCCTGTCCAGTGGGTGGTGACTGTTCACATGCCCCTGGCCAGAGGACTACCCTCCTCCTCCCAAGGCACTGGAGGACAAGTAGAGTCTACAGAGCCCATATGCAAAAAAAAAAAAGGCAACACTTTCTCTTTACTTTTCCTCCTACATTTGGGGTCACTATTCCTAGATGTCCCTTTCCCAGCACAGCCACGGTGCATATGAAGCCAGGGTATCCTGCCTCTTGGAGTTGAGTGCACATGGTTACCTCTGTAGCTCAGAGACATTACCTCCTGGATATGTTGCAACCACTCATCAGTCAGGAGTGCAGGCCTCTTCCTATTCCAGAGCAGAGCTTGGCAGGAACCACCTTCCCCTCTGGCTGGTTGCTGGACTGAGGCGGAACTGCTCAGCAGGGGGCTGTCATGTTTGCTGGACAGTTGTCCAGGTGGCTGTGGCTTTCGGTGTGCCCGTGACAGTTCCTCAAAGTGGAGTCTGAAGACTGAACCCAGAGAAATTCCTATAGTAACTATTAAAGCACAGATCTGTAGGCCTACCTCCAGACCTGCCAAGTCCAGTCCCGGAGATGGGCTGAAGATTATGTTTTCAGAAGAACGTTCCCCTGGTCTCAATGAACCTCTCCTAAATGAGCAAGTGAGGTCTTCACTTGCCTCGCTTCGGTGGGAGTGGTGATGATTCTCCAACTCTGAGGGTCTCACTGTTGCTTCTTTGGTTTGGGGGTTCCAGGACTAACAAGCTTCTACCGATGCAAGTAGATGGAGAGCCCTGGATGCAGCCGTGTTGCACGGTAAGTTGGCTGGTCTTGGAGGTGAGCATAAGAAGCATGATTTTGTTTTACCCCTTGAAGACTTGATATAAAATCGGTGCATCTCAACCTAACAGGGACCCTGGAAGATTATCTAGAATAGCCCCTTTTCTACTTGGTTCTGAGACTTCATCCATGGTACCTTGACAGCCTCAGCTTGAACCTACCCAAGTGGCATGGTCAAAAGAAAGACTGTTCTGCTGAGGAGCAAGTCCAGATGTTAGAGAATGCTCCCTTATCTGGAGCCAAGTTTACACACCCCAAATCCTACCCAGTACCCTGACACACTTCCCTTAGTGTACCCACAGCCCTGAGGACCTCCCTGGAAACTCCACAGGAAGGACAGGTTGGTTATCTGCTTTGGTATGGTACCAGAACATGGAACATGGTGCCAGACTTGTAATGACAACCCTAGAATGCCATCAGCAAATGAATAAGGGGCATGGAACAGGAAAGCTATAGTTTCACAAGCTGAGGCAGGAGGATTATGAGTTCAAGACTAACCTAAGCTACAGAGTAAGTTCAAGATGGACCAGGGTTACAGAGCAAGACCCTGCCTCAAACAGACTGGGACTGGAGAGATAGCTCAGCAGTTAAGAGCTGTTCTTACACACAACCCAGTTTCCATTCTCCTACCCACATCAGGCAGCTCTCAGCTGCCTCTAACTCCAGTTCCAGGGGCACCTGACCCCCTTTGGCCTCCACAGGTGCCTACAGGTACGTGGTACACGTAAGCTCATGGAGGCACACACATACACATGAACAGAAATAGAAAATAAATAGACCTCCCCCTTGCTTGTCTAGCTAGACTTACGTTAGTTCCAGTCAGCGCTGCTGTGGGAGTTAGGCCCCTCATTTTGGGGTCGTTCCCCCTTAAGGACCCAGCTCCTGGTTTTGGGGCATCCCCTGGGGTGCTTCATGAGTAATGCCCTCAATCTGACAGCAAATATGTAACCTCAAAGGAGACAGAAGCTGTCTCTCTGAGCATCTCCACTCTTCCTTGATAATAGTCTCTTTGGAGCCCTTCAAGTATCAAGCTCTCTTTTGTGTTTTAGTGCCTTAAGTGACATCTTCTATAAAGGTCAAAGGTAGACATTTCTTTGCAAATTCTTACCATAGTGTTATGGAGGGGTTAAAAAATTAAAATAAAATAAACCACACTGTAATAAAAACTAGTAATAGATGCTGGTGAGACAGCTAAGTAGGTAAAGGCACTTCCTGCCAGCCAATCCTCAGGACCCATGTGGTGAAAATAAATAAATAAATAAATAAATAAATAAATAAATAAATAAATAAATAAAACTTCAGAAAGCGACATGCCGTGGGCACCCACACACAAAGCGCTCTCTCTCTCTCTCTCTCTCTCTCTCTCAGAAAGCAACATTCCATGGGCACCTACATACAAAACTCTGTCTCTGTCTCTCTGTTGTAGGCAGATTTTCTGTCCCACCTAGCCATCTCCCAAATAACCACATAGAGACTTATTATTAATTATAAAAGCTTGGCTGATAGCTTAGGCTTGTTTCTAACTAGATCTTTCAACTTAAATTAACCCATTTCTATGTTCATTTATGTGCTGTTGCATGGCTTATGGTTTGTTATCTCTCCTCCTGCATGTCCTGCTTCCTCTGCATCTCATGGCATCTCCTCGTGACTCCACCTTTCTGCTACTTCCCAGCGTCCTCTTTGCCCCAAAAATCCTGCCTAGCTATTGGACATTCAGCTTTTTGTTAAACCAATCCGAATGACAAATCTTCACAGTGTACAAAAAGATTATTCCACAACAACGTGTGTTTTATATATAATATTATATACAGAAGCTGAATACTGTTCTTGCATAAGAAATCAAATGAAAAATAATAATGTTAAAAGACAAAGTAAATAACTTTAAACACAGTAAAATCTAGGATCGGTTTTTTTCGACAAGGCAAATGTTTGAAAATCTCATTTTAAAAGAGAAAAGCTTATATCAGGAATATTAAAGTGTAAAAAATATTTAGCAAATTTAATATAAAGTCTTAATGTATATGGCAATGACATTATTTAATTATAAAACAATATTTAATTTTGATTCTAATAAAGTTGAACAAAAAAATTGAAGGAAATCCAACCATTAATGAAATAGAAAATGCTTTCAAAGACTCATATACAAAGTGACCTCAAAACACATGGACTTAGCAGGGAGGGGCTCATGAGGCCCTGAGGATCTAGATACAGTTAATGGTTTCCAGCGTGAGGCAGGACCTTTTCTTCTGTGGTACAGTCAATGGTAAGTTGTCTGTGCTCCGGTAAGGAGTCCTAATGAGACCCGATGTCCAATAAAACAAAAGGCACAAAAGTAGATGGGAAACTAGTCAGACGAACATCAGAGGACTGGGGAGAGGGCAGGAGGGGGTTGTGGGTGAATGTAACCAAAGCACATTACACACATACACGGAAATGTCATAATGAGGGTCTGGGGGCAGGAGTCAGTCGGGAAAGTGCCTGCTACACGGCATCAGGACCTGAGTTTGAATCCCGGACGCCTGTATAAGAGCCTGGCATTGGCATGCATGTCTGTAACTCTGATGTTGGGAAATCAGAGAAAAGTGGACCCCTGGAACTCTCTGCCCACCCCAGCCAGCTGACCCATAAGCTGTGGACTCAGTGACAGACTCTGTGTCAATAAGATAAGATAGAGAGTGATACAAAATACCCAATGTCAACCTAGGGCCTCCACAGGCATGAGTACACACATGCATGCACACTACAAACATATGTGTACTATACCTCCCACACACGCATATATCCCACGTACACAATAAAACTGAAGTAACTGAAAAAAAATTATACCTAAAAATAGGAAACTGTAGAACAATGTGACTCAAATTTGAATATGATATAAAAATTCAAGCCAACATATAGGAAGGTCAGTAAAATATGTCAAAAGGATCATTCAACCCTTAGGACATATCATAGGAATGAGAACAGAAATCTGCTGTCATTGGTTTAGAGAAAAGTGACATGATAATTTAAACAGATGACCGAAGCATTCAGTTACATTCAACATTTTTAAAGATTAATTTTAATTATATATATAATTATATGTATATGTATATGTATATGTACAGGTGCCCACGCAGGCCAGAAGAGGGCATTGGATCCCCTAGGGCTGGAGTTCCAGTGATTGTGGGCTTCCCGATGTAGGTGCTGGGAACTGAACTGGGGTCCTTTGCAAGAATAACAAGCCCTCTCTTCAACCCAACATTTCTTTTGTTTGTTTGTTCATTTATTTTGTCTTGTCTCGTTTTGAGACAAAGTCTCCCTGTGTAACCACGGCTGACCCAGAACTTCTCCGTAGACCAGGCTGGCCTCAAACTCACAGAGATAAGCCTGCCTCAACCTCCTAAGTGCTGGGATTAAAGGTGTGAGTCACCATGCCTAGCAATATTTCTTATTTTTAGAGACATTCAGAGAATACTATGACTTCTGGGCAGTGGTCGAAAACCTTTAATCCCAGCACTCAGGAGGCAGAGGCAGGAGGATCTCTGAGTTTGAGGACAGCCTGGTCTGTAGAACAAAATCCAGGACAGCTAAAGATATATAGAGAAACTTTGTCTCAAACAAACAAACAGTACTAGAACTGGAAAGAAATTCCTTCAAAATAATGAAAATTTTGTTAAGTTCTAAACAAATATTTTACTTAATACTAAAATTTTAGTAAAATTCCTATTTAAAACCACAGACAAGAAAGAAATGTTAACACTGCTTAACAATGCAATATATACAAAAGAGAAAATAAATATAAATATTTGGGAAACGATCAAAACTGTCACTATTGTAAGGGATGGTGGCCATAGAAAGCTCAAGCACTCAGCGGAAAACCTCACAGCATAAATTGTTTCAGGAAAGTCCTACAGGAAAGTAGACAAAAATAACAGCATTCATATATACCAGCAGTTACCAATCCAATAAGTCTACTAGCAAAATAAACAATTATTGTAACAGTAGCCACAAGATATAAAATATACAGCTGAATTGTGGGAAATTAATGAGCCTTCCCATAAAGTGTAAAGTTTTAAAAGGTGAATATGGAAGCCATCTTAGTTTCTTTTCCCATTGATATGATAAAACACCCCAACAACAGCAACTTAGGGAAGAGAAGGTTTGTTTTGCTCACAGTTCCAGGGTACAGTCAGTCCTCGTGGGGAAGTCACTGAGGCAGGAGCTTGAGTGAACTGGTCACATTGTATCTGCAGTCAAGAGCAGAGGGTATGCTCTGCGTGCCCGGATCCCTTGGCCTGGGGAACGGTGTCCTCCATAGTGGGCGGGGCTTCCCGCCTCTGTTTATATAAACAAGACACTCCTCCACATGCCAACCTGACCTAGACAAGCCCTCACTGAAACCTCATCCCAGACAATGATTCTGGACTATATCAAATCAATAAAATGTAGCCATCACAGAGATATCCCATGTCCTAAATAGAGATCTCCAAATCCCCTTTTAAATTTTTTAACCTGACAAAACAATGCAGTTCCTAGAGAAATGAAAAAGGAACTTTAAGAGAAGAGTTTTGAACCTTGATACTATTGCAGGGGGAGGGGAAAAGAAAAGACTGTCACAAGATAATAAAATAATTATAAAGTCACAATAATTTCAATAATATTCTCTATTACAGTATTAGATAAGTAAATCAATAGTACACAATAGAGTCCTAAAAATCTTAGGGCACCTAGGGTACCTAAAAACTTACTTATTTGGGTAAATAAGCACTATACAACAAGACTGAAATTAAATTTAAAAATGAAATGTTATTACCTATGGGGAAGATAGATTATTTTAGTTACCCTATAGGCAGAGCCTTTCTATTGAGAAAGTGACTTTTTTTTATTACTAGTAAATTTCAAGCTCTGCAAGTCAAGAATCAGTATAGAAGAGTTGGAAATGTAAACTCAGTTTAAAGAGTGGTAGATGAACAACGCCCTGAGTCAGATCCCCAGCATTGCATAAATCCAGCACTCAGGAAGCAGAGGCAGTGAGATCAGTGGTCCAGGCCATCCTGGTCTACAGAGTGAGCTTGAGGCCAGCCTAGGGTACATGAGAAACATCAACAGAAGCAACAAAATAAAACAAAAGCAGAAATTGTTGAGATATTTATAATCCTAAGGGTAAGATGCTTGTAATAGCAATACAAAAGAACAGGCTAGTTCCTACACCATAAAAAGAAACTAATACTTGGAATCCAGTAGGGAAAAAGTACTACCAATATAAGAATGTGCAGACTATTTGCAGGTTAGATGACTCCAGCTATTAACCTATGGAGTAATATATGATAGCACAATTTTTAAAAATTTTTCAAATTAAAACAGTGAGAACACCATGTAACTCTACACATGCCAAATAAGTTTAAGAAAATATTTCCTTCTGCTAAGGATATGGGAAGGCCTTATACTCAGTAAGACAGGAGAATGAACCAGTCCAGCTTTTCTGGAATGCATCTTGAACCATGTATCAGGAGGAAACATGTGGCTCGGCAGTTAAGAGCGTTTGCAATTCTTGCAGAAGACCCAGGTTTGGTTCCCATCATCCACCTGGTGGCTCCCAACTGTCTATAACTCCAGTTTCTGGGGATCCAGTGCCCTCTACTCTCTTTTGTGGGTGCTGCATGCACGTGGAGCACAGACATGCAGGCAAAACACTTACAGACACAAAATAAAAATAAATAACAAAAAAATGGAATTTTCACAAAAGCCCAAAATTCAGTGAGGAGGTAGATTTTTTAAAACTTTTCTAAAATTTATTTTATGTGTATGAATGTTTCACCTGTGTGTATGTATGTGTACTGTGTACATGCCTGATACCCTTGGAGGGTAGAAGAGGGTACCAGATCCCCTCTTCTAGATAAAGAGTTGTGAGCGTGGGAAACTGAACCCAGGTCCTCTACAAGAGCAGTCAGTGTTCATAACCCCTGAGCCATCTCACCAGCCCTACATGATATTCATCAAATGGAATCATTTTTAAACATCAAAAGTACAATTTAATAAAATGTTAAGGGCTGGAGGTGTAGTGCAGTGGGCAGAGTCTTTCCTAACATACACAAAGTCCAGGATTCACTCTCCAGAACTGAGTAAGAGAAACTAATTAACTAAAGATAAACTTCCATTTTAAAATGAAATTTTGAGGATATTAAAGTACTGTCAAAATAATATCAAATAAAACAGCAGATTTAGACGCTGGTTTTATTTTGGTCAAGACATGCAAGCATAGAAATAAATTAAAGTAGTATACCAAGAAAACAGGTTGTTATCTGGAGGATTTTCAAACTTTAAAATTGTTTTATAAAGCCGGGCGGTGGTGGCGTACACCTTTATCCTAGCACTCAGGAGGCAGAGGCAGGTGGATCTCTGTGAGTTCCAGGAAAGATGCCAAAGCTACACAGAGAAACCCTGTCTCGAAAAACAAAACAAAACAAAAGTTGTTTTATAAATTCTTAAAAATGACCAGATATCTGTTTATGTATAGAAACACATAGATATATGTAAAATCTATATTTATTAAGAACGTTTGCTTACACAGTGCTGTAAAATAGTATCTCATGCGTCACACTATAATCCCAGCACCGAGGAGGTGGAGGCAGGAGGATCATAAGTTTGAGATAATAGTCAGCTACATGATGAGGTGGAGGTCAGCCTGGGATACAGGAGACTATCTCAAAAAGTAAAATTTAAAAAGAATCTCCTTCTAAAGCTGGATAATAGTTAAATCATTACATTGAAAATGACCACAGTTACTCAATCCGGTGGCTTCCAAACTTGAGTAAATATGAGCCTGGGGTGAGGGTTAAAATTTATGTGACTGGAACACTTCTCAGAGTTCTAACCTAGTTGGTCTTGATGTCCAGGAACTGGGCTTTCTGACAAATCCAGGGAGATGTTGATGTGTAGTTTCAGGGACCCCCGTTTGTGAACCTCTGATGTAGTTAAACCTCCCCACTGATCAGTCAGCCTCCCTCTGCATAGCCTAGCTGTCCCCACTGCATCTGAAGCCTGCTTAGTTTGTTTTTCTGTTGCTATGAACTATTTTAACAAAATCAACCTAAGAGATTTTAACAGAATCAACTTCTGGTTCATAGTTCAAGGGTACAGTCAAGGCAACAGGAACAGGAAACAACTGGTCACATGGCCTCCACAGTGAGGAAAAAGGAAGAGATGAATGTACCCTTCTCCTCCTCTCTGGTTCTCCATTTACACAGTCCAGGACCCCAGCCAGGCTGTGGTGCCCAGGACATGCAGGTCTTGCCTCCTTAATGAACATAATCAGGATAGGGTGATTCTAAATTCTGCCAAGTTGTCTGTCTTCGACTGTCACTGTCACAGAGGCCTCTTATGCTAGCAAACGCTCCTGAAAGAGGATTCCAAGATCGCGGAGAACCCAGAAATATCTAAGATTGTTTGTTTGTTTGTTTGTTTGTTTGTTTTGAAACAAAGTTTCTCTGTGTAACAGCCCTGGCTGTCCTGGAACTTGCTTTGCAGACCAGGCTGGCCTCAGAGATCACAGAGATCTGCCTGCCTCTGCCTCCCACTAGGATTAAAGGTGTCTGTCACCACTCCCAGCAGAAATATCTAAGATTTAAAAGATGATAATATCTCTTTCATTAGGAGGCCCCCCTCTTCTATGATAACTTTAAGAAAGAAAATTACCTTAGCTTCTCAAATGTCACAGAGAGCATTTTAGACCTTTCGGGCCTGGGCCCTTCCACACTCCAGTGACCAGGGAAGGCCTGGGGCACCTCCCACGTGATTTGGGAAGGCTTCGCACTCACAACTTGGGTCGTGTTTCTAGTTGTAAGCCGTTTGCTCTCAGGCGGCAACACCCAAGAGCTCCTTCCCTTCAGTGCTTCTTTTAAATCATAAAACGCGTTGATTTTCAGAAACTGGAACTGCAAAGGCAATCTCTAACCAGAGTGAAATTTAACATTTTACTCCATTTAAAGGAGACATCCATCAGGTGGTGGTGGCACACACCTTTAGTCCCAGCACGGGGGAGGCAGAGGCAGGTGGCTCTCTGTGAGTTCAAGGCCAGCCTGGTCTACAGAGTGAGTTCCAGGACAGCCAGGGCTACACACACACACACACACACACACACACACACACACACACACCCCACAAAAAAACCCAAACATGTCTAGAAAAAAAAAAGAAGAAGAACTCACAAGCTATGGTGGTCTCATGAAGTTTGAACTATGACAGGAGAGTACTGGATCAGTTCATTCTGTAGTGGAGCAGAACAATAACAATAGTGTCTGTCTGTCTGTCTGTCTGTGTCTCTCTCTCTCATTAATTTCCAGTTCAGTTAGCAAGCAAGTTTGAGCTTTGACTAAGACAGGTAGGATGCTCTTTCAGTAAGGGTTGACAAAGTGGGTTTATCTCCTCACTGGACTCGACTACTTTATCCACACGCCCTTCTAACTTGGGGATAAAGGCCTGATATCCTTTTCACTCAAAATGAGGATGTGCTTTTACACATCTCTCAGTTAGCTGCAGCAATCAAATCCTCAAACATGACTAAATTATCGTGTTAAAGTGACATTCCAAACGCCCACCCTACTGGCCTGGATGTGGCAGAGCCCACTTCTCAGGCTGGAGATAAAGGAGGATCACCATGAATTGGAGGCTAACCTGGGCTACATAAGGAATTCTAGGCCAGCCAGGGCTACACAGTGAGCCCATCTTTAAAAAAAAAAAAAAAAGTGCAAAACAGATTTGAGTTTCGCTTCCTCTGTTAGCCTTGGAGGTGCTAACAGGCAAGTCTTAGTTCAGTCAGAGGCAGAGAAAGAAGCAAGGGCCTTCTCTCGCAATGTAGCCATGCACAGCTGCCACCAGCTTCCCCAAACACAGCCATCTCGAATGCCAGGAAAGTGCTCTTTTCTCTGGCCTGCTTCCTCCTACCCAGCACATTTTCCCAGCAAGCATCCAGTTGGTTCAGGGATCTCTAACTGAGGAGGCAGAAGTCTTTCTCAAATGAGTGGCTGAGCTCAGCAGTGAGAGAAGGCTTATCCCAAAGCCGGCGTCACGGATCTCTACCGTGCAGGCCATGGATCTGCCTCACCTCCATCAGGGCTGGAGCAAACCTAACAGCTGCAATATGGCGCACAATACAAAATGGCGTGTGGTGGATTCTTGACCTGATCCTCTGGTGGAGAATCTTACTCTGCAGGGGGGAAAAGCCAACAGGACAGTCATTTCAGTTCTATCACCAGGCTTTGCTGGTTGTCCAGCGTCTTTCACTTCCATCCTTTTCTTTCTAGTTCCTGGAGGCTTCTGAATGTGAGCCTGACTTACAATAGTGTCTTCACAGCCTGACGTTCCCACTCAAGCTCACTCTGATGGCTGCTGTTGAGTAATGGCCCAGGCTTTTTTCGTCGTATTTTTCAGCCATGTTTTGTAGTTTCTGATTACCTCACAGGAACCCAGGCTTGCCATTCCCTTTTAAAGTCCTATATCAACCAACTGCCCAGCCTCCCACATTCCTCATCCTTTGCCCCCAGCCCAGCCTATTCATACATGGTTCCCCTACCTCATACCCTCTTTTTCTCCTTTTCCTTGCCTTCAAACTGCAAGCAGCCCCCCCCCCCCAAATTCTCATCAGACCTTTCTTGTTTCTTACCTAACTTCTTTTTTAGACCCCCTGGCTAATCCTACATTAATTTAAAATTGATGATGGGTGTCTCTTCAATAATTCTTTCTTTTTTCTCTATGGTCACACTGTCACTTTCAATAGTATGGTAAAAACCCAAGAGTAGGTTCACAGAGTTATAAGGCTCTGTTTCCTTTGGCAGCCATCCCCTCCCTCTCCACTGTAACACCCAGCCATTCACTTCCGTTTCATAGTTCACAATGGGCTTTCATTGACAGTCTGTCATATGATCTTTGTGTAAAGAAACAGTATCAATGTTATCCTCGCTTTGAAGTTTGGCAAGCACTGTTCTCCGAATGATAAATTATTTGTCCAAAGTTCTGCACCAAGGAAATAGAAGTACCCAGCCCCACACCCAAGTCTTTGAATCCTAAGTACCTCCTGTTCCCGTTATGGGCCACCCACTCCGAACATCTATCATGCTTGATAAATGTCGATGGAATGATAATGCAGATTATTAGTGTGGGAGTGTCGCCAGGACACATTCAAATAGGAATTAAGCATTTTGAAGCCATGTCTATAATTAATGGGATGCTTATAGAATAAAATCATAAACCTTAAAATTAAAAAAATAACAATAATAAGCTTATCCAAGAAAGTAGGGTTGTCTTCGAGTCTAAGATAAAGGGGATATTCCTAAGGGACTCATTTGGGAACTGTCCATATGAGGCTGCTTGGCCAGAGGCTACACTGAAGCCTTCAGGTTATCTGGTTGACATATGTCTGCTGCCTGGGCCGAATTGGGACTGGGAACATGAAGAACTGTGCTGTAGCTCTCCTGCCCCTCAGACACCACCCCACCACGTGACCTTAGGCTAAGCTAAGTCCCTGACAGAGCTCTGGGCTCCTCTTCCTTATGCATCCTACAGAGGGGTGAATGGGAAGGTTCCAAAGGTCTCCTCTGGCTGTGACATTCTGACAATCTATGAATAGCAAGGACACAAGACAGGTGCGAGCTGATCGCCACGTGGGAAGCTCACACCTGTCTCTCCCCAGTGTTTCCGCCCCTCGCCTCCAGCAGTGCCAAACTCCAGGCCCAGTCAGGGTCAAGTTGCCAATTTTGAAACTGTTCAAGGACAGTTGTCCTTCTGCATGGGGCTCCTTTGAGCCCAAAGTTGGCCGCCTTTCTTTTCCATAACTCACTCTCCCCTAAGTTAATGGATTTTGCGTTACCACTAATTTACCTCTGTTTCTTTATTTCAGATTAAAATCACTCACAAAAACCAGGCACCTATGATGATGGGGCCTCCCCAAAAGAGCAGCTTCTTTTCATTGAGGAGGAAAAGCCGTTCAAAAGACTAAACAGTGTGCCAAACAAACACCAGCTCCCCCAAGAAAAGAAAGAAGAATCTACAGACACACACACACACACACACACCTGTAACCAGATGAAGCAAAGCCACCCTTCCAGAGGAAAATGTCATCCTGCCGTACAGTCTACCTATTTTGAAAACGGATCCACTCTTAACAGAGCCAATACCCATGAAATATTCTGAATGGACTCAGGGCCCACCAGGATGGGTTGGCTCATACAGCAGCTTCCACATTCCCACAGGCCTTGGGTAGACTTTGAGCCTGAAGGAGAAATCCCCTTTTTCTTCACCGCTCCTGTAAGGTTCCAGGCTGTAGGTTTCCTGCCTACAGTGAGATCGGATGTGGCCAGGGGAAAGAGCTCCAACCCAGAAATTTTGCACAAAAGTCCTTCTGTATGGAAACAAAACAGCCTCTAGCTCTCCAAGCAAAACCCTTGGCAGGGCTCAGCAAGCACACGATGGTTTCTTCCTCGTCCTTCAAGCGACAGCTCCTCCCCTCACTTGCTGAGGAAAGCCAAGAAGCTGCGGACGGACGCTGTTTCCATTCTTGGTTCTCTCTGCTGTCCATGGGCACTTGTTCGCTTCCTGAAGCATCTCTTGGTGGCTCTTTGCTCAGAGAACAAACAAGACTGCCTGGGCAGTCTACTTTAGATGTGGTATTTATTTTCATAGTTCTTAGGAACCCCTGGGCAGGAAAACTGAGAAAGTGGACTTTATTTTTCAAATTGATGTCATAATATTGTGTAAAAAGGAAAGGAAAAAAAAAAAAAAAACACTCCCAGTACTTCCCACCCCTCACTACCACACAAGCCAAAGTGTGTCTCTTGTTTGAATCCCAAGCCCTGGTGGCAGAGATGATGAGAGGGAGGGGTTTTGCTGGGAAAACTAGGAGACAGCCCGTCAGGAGATTGCCTGTTTCTTGGCACTTCCCACTCTCACAGTGTGACAGACAACCTTATATATGTACATATGTAGCATATATGTTTATATATATTATATAAATATTTATTTACCGCTGGACTTTTCCTCCTTAGAAATAAACATAGAAAGTGTGGGAACAGAAAAATGGGGAAGAAAAAAGAAGGGCCCTACTCTCCGACCATCGTTTGATTGTAGAGACACATTTCCCTGGCTGGTTACAAGTTTGACATGGACAATCTAGATCCTGGGAACAACCATGAAACACACGCTGTTCAGGGCTGGTTCTCCCCTTGGTTGATAAGGAAACTGAGTTGTGGAAAAATTAAAAGGCTTCTCCATGGTATCCTGGCTAATGAAGTTTGGCTGTAAATGTTACTAAGAAGATCATGAATAGACAAAAGAACCCTCATCTGGGAACAGGGTCATTTCTAGTCACCAAGAGGTGGTTGTACTTGGATCCAGGTTGTCGGGGAGGAACCATCATCCTATAGCCCATGCATGGATGGAACAAGCCCACATAAGAAAATGGGACGTGGGGACTTGGGCCACTTCCCAAGTTCTTTATGTCTTGTCCTGCCTGGAGAGAAGTTGGCCTGAAGTTGAAGGCCCCAGACAGGTCATCTGATTGAATTCCCATGTCACTCATCATGGTCACCGGTTCTTCTTGCCTTGGAAACATTCCTGGTTGCAGATGTGACTTCAGTGAAGAGATACCTTCTATAGGATGTTGACAACCTGGACAGAACAGTCTTAGTCATGCTCAGGGGGCTTCATTTAGCTGGTACCAGCATCGCCCTCCTCTGTGGAGGGTAACTCTACACATCATTGGTGGAAAGTCAACTTTGCCTCAGCCCCCGGGCTCACCCGGGCCTTCATCTCTGTCTCAGATTCTCAAGAGAAAACTTGGGCCCAATGACATCACCCCACTGAGCTGCCTCAAGTTTTGCAATGGACAAGGAAGGGAATATGAAGAATGTGTACAAATTGAGCCCACCTCTGAAGGAAGCCATCATCTAGAATCGAGGACTGAGACTTGGGACCACCCTGCTCAACCTAACATGCTTCTGCTGAGCAAGGGGAAATCTAGGTCACCTAAAGAACATACTGATGGGATGCTTGGTGATGTGGCCAACAAGCTCCCAAATGGCAGCAGGCACTATTTCGGAAGACACAGGTTCAGCTTGACTCTTGTCCATGACTCTAAGACATTTACAGAAGTGTTTATATGTGTTTCAGCTCTGATCCCCCAAGACTGCAGGTTGAGACAGCACCATCGAGAGGTGAAATAGATTCCCAGGGACTCACAAGTCTCGTGAAGGGGCCCTGCAGAGATTGAATGTTACCTGAGTGGCACAGCGCAGTCCTTCCAGAGCCACAGAGGACAAAACGTCATGGCATTGCTCTTCTGATTTGCTAGTCTTAGTAAGTCTTGTGTTGCTGTTTAACCTTACCTTACAAGTCATCTTTTAAACACCCCGACTGGGGTTTCTCACTGTGTAGTGCATCATCTTAGTGGCCCTCACTCCAAGCTCTAAGGTTAGCCAGCTAAGTATTATCATCTCCACCGTTCCGAGAATGGGACTTTCTGGTGTTCAGTGGCTTCTTCAAGCTGCACAGTCAGAGGAGAGCCTGGTCCCTAATGTGCTAGCCTGCTCGGATTTCTTTTCATGCTGCAGACATGTTCTCACCTGCCTTCATGCTTCCACCCCACTAGCAATAAAAACAATGAAACCAGAAACCTTCAGTGCACCTTGTTGTCACTGGGCTGATGGGCTAAGAATCGTGGCTCAGTGTGGCGTGCTTTTCATGGGGTTTCCCCAGTGGGTTGGGAGTGGAGACAGACTTTGTAGGACGATTATATTCAGGTCACAGACCAACTCCTCTCAAGAGAGTTCATTCTACAGATGGGAAAAAAGATACATTAAAATTGCCAAATAAATTAGGAAATACTTGGCAGAACCTGTAAGAGCCTCCAGACTGGCATTATATAACATGCATATATATATTATACATATGCACATTATATAAGGTGACATAGTACTTAATGTGCTGTATATATTATGTAAATTACATATTTGTGAGTAATCACGATAAATATAGAGACCTACTAATCACTTTTTTACACATACTCAGTGACAGATTAGGAAGTTTCTTTGCCAGAGAGTCTTAAAACTTACTCTCTCCTGCTGCTTTGGTTCCAACTCCTGCCAAAAATAATTGCATCAACTTTTCCCATCTCTAGCCCCCTCGTCTCTTAGCCCAAAGTCTCAAGTTACCTCCTGTCCAAGCTAGGCTGGACCTTCCATTCAATACTACCACAATCAGGATCTACAAAAATATGGAGTCCTGGGGATAAGCAGGGTCTAGACTCCCAGATTCCCTACGTCTGAGGCCTACACCTCAACTTTCTCAAGCAGGTGGGTGGGTGTCTGATGTCAACATGAAAGGAAGGGAGAGGGGATAGGGAGGGAAGGAAGGAAGGGTCTACCAGCTCTCAGGATAATGCTCAGTTACCAGCTCTAGGGTCCAATAGGAATCAGTGAGAACATAACTTCAAATGTTTAGTTAAAATTAAAATCATCTCACATGTCTAGTCTAAGACTTTACACCCTTTCTGAAACCATAACTTTCTAGAATATGACTCACAAAACACTAGTATTCCTAAAATGTTGCATGAAAGGGCTGAGGAGATTGCTCATGGGAAAAAAAAAAAAAAAAAAAAAAAAAAAACCCTTGCTGTGCAAGCTTGCTACCTGAGTTCAATCTCTGGAACCCACACAAAGGTAAAGGAAGAAAATTGACTCCACTGAGTTGTCCTCTGACCCCAGCATGAACATTATGGCATGCATGCACACACACACATACACACATATCACATCACATAAATATACACAGTAATAATTATTATTTTAATATCCCATGGGGGGAATAGAGTTTTCTGTTCAAGTACTAGATGCCTTCTAAGAAATACATAGAGAGGCTTGGAGAAAAACATGGAGGAGGCGGGGAGAACATGGAGGGCTAGAGAGATGAGTCAGCAGTTAAGAACACTGTCGACTCTTGCAGAGGATCTAGGTTCAGTTCCCAGCAGCTCACAACTGTCCATAACTCCAGTGGGATCCATCTCCCTCTGCTGACCCTGAGGGCATTAAGCACGAATGTGGTACACGCACAGGCAACACACTTGGCTTACTTCTCTGGTCCTATGAAGGGACACTATGACAAAGGCAACTTACCGAAGAGAGCATTTCATTGAGGTTTTACTTAAAAGTTTCAGAGAGCGAGTCCATAACCCAATGGCAGACCATGGCAGGAGGCAGACATGGTGCTGGAGCTGAGAGCTTACATCTGATCTGCAGAGAGAGACAGACAGATGGATGGACAGACTGACTGGACTTGATATGGGCTTTTGAAACCTCAAAGCCCACCTCCATTGACACACTTGCTCCAACAAGGCCACACCTCCTCCAATAAAGCCACACCTCCTTCAACAAGGTTACAACCTCCTAGTCCTTTTCAAACAGTTCTACCAACTGGGGACTGAGCATTCAAACCTATGAGCCTATGGGGGCCATTCTCATTCAAACCACCACACCACTCATATTTATTAAATAGATAATAAATAAGTAAATGATAAACCATGGAGTTTTTTTGTCCCCTAAGAAAACCAGTTTTTATTGTTCTCAAATGAACATGGAAGTAACCATTCTCTGAAATAATAGCCCCCAAAATTATTTTCTAGGAAAAGACTCCATCTCTAAAATGTTTTGTTTTTGTTTTGTTTTTGTTTATAAACGGTTTTTGCTTTTTTGACAACGGGGCGTAGGGTGATTCTTACCATGTTGCCAAGACTTGCCTTAAACCTGGCTCAAATGATCCTCCTACCTCAGCCTCCTGAGTAACTGGGAGTGCAGGGTACCAAATAAGAATCTCTTGTTTCTTCTCTGATAGTACCCATTTTTACTGTGGTTCTATGTACATCTTTAAGCAAGAACCAGGGATCTGGATTCTTTGTCTCTCCAGCATGGAAGGGATTAGGAAGGAGTTTTAAAGAGGGGAACAAGTCAAAAGGAAGCATAACAGCTGTCATCATCTGTGTAGCTCTAGAGAACAAAATCACCTCTAAAGACTGTGGAGAGGGGAAACTTCCGGTTTAATCACTACTCCAGAAAGGGCTGCCTTGGGAGCGAGTGAACATATCCCTGTTCTTAGAGAAAGAACCCTGACCTCGATTGGGTGAGAGGCAAGCTATAATCCCTTCACCTTCCCCCACCCCACCCCCCAAAAATAAATAAAGGTGCTGAAACTATTTGGTAGGCATCAGTGTTAACTCAGATCTAGGTAGGGTAGAGAAGGGAGTATGAGGGGAAGGAAAGAAAAAAGTCAGATTTATTAAAGCCTTTTGATAAATATTTCTTGGAATCCCTTATTTTCTTAAAGAATGAAAAATGATTCCAAGAGATATTTTTAGATCAATGGGCACTAACCAGTCAGACCAAACTTACATGTGGCAGGGCTGGTCTAACACACTGGCCCAATCAAGGGTGTGTTTGATGGTGACTGTGACCACTCCCTGGCAGCTCTGATAGTCCATTAGGAGTGGACTATACCATTAAGACCAAAGGAGACTGCCAGCTGTGATGGGTACAGAGGCAGCAAATCTCTGTGAGTTCAAAGCCAGCCAAAGCTACACAGTGAACCCTGTCTCAAAAAAATAAACAACAAACCAAAGAAAGAAAAGACTACTGGAGACATCACATCACATTCTCACTGGGACCCAAATTCGTAGTTTGAAAGTCTCCTAGTTAAAACCTATGACCAACCATAATAACAAGCAAAAGCTGCTGTCCTACTCTGTGTGTATGGGGTAGGAGGTGAGCATGTGGAACTCAGAGGACAACCTTCAGGAGTCAGTTCTCTCTCTCCACCTTGAATTCTAGGGGTCAAACTCCTATTAGGAGGCTTGCATAGCCAAGACTTCTACCGGTCGAGCTGTCTTGCTGGCCCGATAATCAAGTTTTAAGCCAGAGAGCAGAATCACACGAGCCACTGTTTCTTAGTTTTACTTGGTATCCTGTAGCACGAATCTTAAAAGTTCTTATTAATAAAAACAAACCCAGGGCCAGGTATTGGGGTGAACGCTGGAAGATCAGAGAAGCAGAACAAGCCACAGCCACCTCACCTCGCCAATTCCTCAGCTGATCCTGTTTCCTTAGACTAGAAGCCTCTGAGTCTTCATCCAGAATGAATCTCAGCTGAATGGCTGCTCAAAAGCCTAAAAGCTTAACCAGCTCTCTCTAGCTCCTGGTTTTCACGCCTTATAGATCTTTCTGCTTTCTGCCATCACTTCCTGGGATTAAAGGCTCTTGTTACCACACCTGGCTGTTTCCAGTGTGGCCTTGAACTCACAGAGATCCAGACGGATCTCTGCCTCTGGAATGCTAGGATTAAAGGTGTGTGTACCACCATTTTCTGGCCTCTGTATCTAGTGGCTGTACTGTTCTCTGACCCCAGATAAGTTTATTAGGGTGTACCATATTTTGGGGGACACAGTATCCCACCATGTTGGGGTACATATTTCCACACTCTGTTCAAAGGGAGGAAATATAAATGGTCATTTTATAGAAAAGGAAATTCCTATCCATTACCTCACTGCTGCCTGTTACTACATCAAGGTCTTTTCACTATTATCCCTTACAGTCCTCAAAGCCGTCTAGAATGTGGACATCAGACTCACTTCACAGAGAAGAGAATTCGTGCATAAGAAGGAAAAATTCCATTCCCACAGAGAGCAGTAGAGCAAGGGCTTGTCTATCTTCATCAAAATCTATGCTTTCCCACAGGTTTTGTGCCCCTATCATTCTTACCAGAGTGTTTTCAACTCAACTAGTATCCTGAATGAAGTGACCCAGCATTGAAAGACTGGTATCCTATCTAGTCAACCTTTGGATAGCCATCTAATCATCTTCTACTAAATAATCTCACCTTTAAACCTATCAGCCTCCATGGACAAGCTAGATCCCCAACCCTCATCCTGGCTATTCAACTGGTGTTCATCCCTTAATCCTCAGTGTCTTCAGGTTCTACCAGAGTGGGACCCAGAACCCACCTAATAGGCTTTTGTTCTGCTCTGTGAGTAGAGAACAGCAAACAGTCTTTCCAGGCTTAAATGCCACAGTCAACAATGACCAGTCAGCATGAGGAATGAGTGCTGGGTTGTTAAGAGAGCCTCCCCAAAAGAGGCTCAGCGTGTGATCCTCATTAGTGATAGGTGTGGGCTGAGCCATCTGTGTTCCACGGGAACAGAATGGCAGACTGCCTTTCAGATGCCAAGATATCTAATGGGAAGATCCAAAGTGCTCAGGAAGCAGAGAAATAGCTTTCCTTGTGACCATCTCTATAAGAGGCAGAGATGCAGAAGGCCAAGAGGTTTGGGGAATGACCTACTTCACCTTCTGGGCATTCTGCTATTGCTACCACTCCATTCTTCATCTATGGTACAAGACACCAGAGCCCTGCAAGCTTGTCTGCTAGCCTAAGTCCCTTGGACAGAGCTGTGACGAGCCTGTTTTACCCTGAAATATGAAGGTGCAAAAGTCGGTGCATGGTATCAAGGCATCTGCTTGTCAGGAAGACGCCAAGTCTCACGGGAGTCAAGAAAGACTGTAGCTGGGAGGTATTAATTAAGTGAGAGTTGTAATTCTAGAAGAATGATCAGGATGTATGGAGTACAGGAGTGAGTCAAGTGAAGAAATCTGGAAGCAAGGAGAAAATTACCCAGCCCAGCATCAAGCTTGTAGTAGGTAACGAGTGGATATCTTTTAATGAATAAGTGAACAGTTAACGTGGGTATTTGTCCTTCTGTTCTAGAGTGGGTAGGGGGCAGGAGGATGAAAGCTTTCTAACCAACAGCTCAGGAACTTGAAACCACAGGATGTAGAGGGAGCTCATGGGGCCTTTACCCAGACATCTGTTGAGTGATGGGTACAGCTAAATATGGATCATCAAAGGGCTTTCTGGGTCACATGGAGGGCAGCTTCATGATTCAGAAAATACAAAATTCAGCTTGTGCAGAGGGCATAAATACTTGCAATCTACTTCTTAGAGATTGAGTCAGAAGTGACAAGGGACAAAAGGCAGCCCTGAGGTGGACTTATAACACAGGGAGAGACCAGTGCAATGAAACACAGATTCGTGAGATGGAGAGAGAGAACTAGACTGTTCGGACAATCGGCCTGGGCAAGGGATGTGAACATGAACAATGTCTCCAAAACTGAAGGAAAGGACTTAGAAGTCCTGAAGCAAGGGGGGGGGGGGGGGGGGGGGGGGGGGAGGGAGGGAGGGCCAGCTCACAGAAGTATCCAGGAATTAATGGAATTGTCATTAAATACAATCACCTTTTATCATTTAGTCCAAAGTCTATTCCTTTTGAGTTTAACAAGGACCTTACAAAGTCAGGCCATCTCTTGACAATGAGGAAACTAAGAAACAGCAAATCTCAGTAGTAAATCCAGGCTTCAGATATCTCAGAAGCTGCCTTCAAAGCCATTTCCCCACTGACAGTGCCACTGAGAGATCTTCAGAGCTTCAGACATATTGACAGTGACTGTCTACCCCCAAACCAGGTGTGTGTGTGTGTGTGTGTGTGTGTGTGTGTGTGTATGTGTGGTGTCCTTGCTTTCCAAAATGAACACACGATCCCCTCCTCTCTCTTCTGTAGACCATGTGTAGGCACAGGACAGACTCTGGGCAGCAGAAAGCTGACAAGCACCTTGTCCTCTCCTCCACCCTCTCGGGTCCTTACTCCAAGGCACCAGCTGGTCTCTGTCCTAAGACTTAATCCAGGAAAAAAACAGCCAAGAATGGTGAAGAATTCAACCGGATCAGAGTCCTCACACCATACTAAAGGTCGTTTTAAAAGATACATAGAGAGCGCAGTCGCTAAGATGGAAGAAATGAGGCTAGGTACTGGAGTTCAAAAATTGAAAGAATGGAGAATCAAAATGTCATTTTAAATATCTATTGGGCAAATCATAATATAGATGAATATTGCCTCAAGAATGGCAGATAAAACTGAATATTTTCCTTTCCATAACATAAAATTATTTTTAAAATGGAATCTTAGGAAGAATTACAAAACGAGGAATAATTAAAATGGAAGTTCTTTTACCTTTGATAGCAGAAGAGAAAGGGATTTTACACCACCATAGAAGTAGCAATCAACAAAAGTTCAGAAAGTCTGTGTTTTCTGTTGTACAATTACACAGCAGCACTTTCAAATCAGTATTGAACTTGTTTTTTTCTTTCTCTTTTGAAAGAAAATAATATAGATGATTGATAGATAGATGATGATGATAGATACATAGATAGATACATACATAGATAGACAGACAGACAGACAGACAGATAGATAGATAGATAGATACATAGATACATAGATAGGTAGATAGATTAATTGATAGTTGATAGATGATAGATATATAGATTGATAGATAGATAGATGATAGATAATACATACATACATACATAGGTAGATAGATTGATAGATACATAGATACATAGACAGACAGACAGAGGTAGCAATTGGAAGTCATAAAACTACACAATCTTGAGGGAAGGAAAAGTAGCAGGTGGACTTCATGGCACACACACACCTGTCTCAGCAGGCTGAGCAGGAGGAATGTAAGTTCAAGACCACCCTGGGTTGCATGGTGAGGTTTTGTCTCAAGAAAACAAAATAAAAACAGTGAATATTTTCCTGGTGAATATTTCCTCGCTCCTCAACATCCCTGAGGCAAAGGGGTGGAACACTAGATCTCAATTCAGGAGGTACCCAAAGAGATGACAGAGTGTCATGGACCTGCCATTTGGGATTTGCTATCAGCACACCCTTTTAGCACCTGGCACAAGGTAATGAGGATGGTAAATGTAAGAGGCTTAGTCAAAAACCAGGCAGTGGTGGTGCACGCCTTTAATCCCAGCACTTGGGAGGCAGAGGCAGGTGAATCTCTGAGTTCGAGGTCAGCCTGGTCTACAGAATGATTTCTAGGACAACCAGAGAAACCCTTTCTCAAACACACTCACACACACACACACACACACACACACACACACACACACACACAAAAAAAAAAAAACCAAAAAACAAAACAAAACAAAAAACAAAAAAACAAAAAAACACACACAAAAAAAAGAAAAAGGAGGGAGGGGCTTAGGCAAGTCACCCCCACCTGCCTCACTCTGCCTCCTAAAGACCTCAAAAGTTAACCACATTTCTTGGAATTAAAACATCAGGGAATCATTTCATGTTCTATGAAAATGTTCATATATACTGTGGCTATGAGTGTAGTGTGCAAGCAAGCGTGGACCTATGACCTAGGCTTAATAATGTTAATACTCTTCCAGAACCTGGGCAGGGCCTGAAATCCCTTGAAGTCATAGATTCAACATCTTAAAGCCGAACACTTAAGCACATATCATCAGGGGGTCTTTCTTAAGAACTACAGGTTGCAGACATCATTCACACTGCCAGAGGAAGATTCGAGACATTGTACATACAAATGAGCTCTATTGTTTCTCAGATGAATAAATCCAGTTACTCTCCAGATAAAAATGAATGAGGACATCACTGTTATCTCCCACAAGGAGGAAGTTTTGACTGAAACCAAAGGTCCTGGCTGTATTCAAAACATTTTTGGTCAAGCTGGAAAGAGGAAAGCAAACAGCATTCTCAGAGGACATTAAATTGGGGGTGTTAAATACACCAATGATACCGAGAGAATGAAGCAAAACCCTGAGAAGAACTGGATATCTGTCTCAAAGAAAATCGCGTTCTTATTTTTGAAACAAACAAACAAACAAAAAATGTTTAAAGAATTAGTTATAGGGAGGCTGGGAATATTATTATTTTGAAGGGGTAAAAAGAATAGGACATCCATGTTTGAAGATTTACATATTCATGTAAAAACACAGCCATTGTCCCACCTCGTGAAGAATATGAAACCAGATTTGGGGAGAGGGCAGGCTGTTGAGATATACAGACAGCTCCTCCCCCTCCATTGAGACACAACTAACCTGGAAGTGTGTCAGCCCCTGAGAGAACGTCTGGGAAGTCTGATTGAAAAGCGTTGCCTCAAGTCTACGGGGTAAGAGATTGTCTTTCAGTGATTAAAAGGGGAGAAAAGCACCCATCTTCCCACTCGCTTTTGACTCGGCTGAGGGTGGGGCAGGGACGGACCACAGGCGCCATATAGGGTGGGTAGGACATTTAAATGGTTTGCTCACAAAGGTCTACATGTCTACTGATCTGAGCGACACCAAAAGCAAACAGGTAAACTGAGTGAGAGCAGGATCCAAAAGATCCAGTCTGCCACAGCCAGTAAGTGCAATGAGTTTCCCATCTGAGCTTAACCTGGTTAGTAATAACACCTGGAGATAGGGGACAGCTTCGCAGCCTGTGCACGCTGGACCTAACTCGGCACCCGTGTAGCTGCTCACACATCACAAGGAAATATTTCCAGTCCATACTCCAAATGCACAAAAAGCATACCTTTGGTTCATTTAAACATCACTACGGTCCCTCCCCCGCCGCAGGGTTCCCAAGACCAGACATCCCCTTTCCCTTCACTGATACCGACGCCCGCTGTGAGGAATGTAGGTCTTTGATGACTAGCTTACAAATGGAAATTGCTTCCATCATTCTTAATTTAGGCACATATCTTCCCCTGAGATCACCCTCTTTGGAAGAAAACCATCTCTTCTAAGCTCCCTCCTCCAGCCTCGCCCAGGCCCTGAAGCCTAGGAGCTGCTGACGGTCTTGAAAACACGTGTGCTCACTGGATCTTGTACAAGCGCTCTTGGCAGTTCCCGCAGGTTCTGATGGAAGACTGGGTCTCCGCACACTTGCATCTGCCTTGTCTTGGCAATGCAAATCTTTCCTCCTTCCCTGCAGGAGAGAGGGTAGAATGCTGGGGACTTGATCTATAATGCACTGCTTCTGTGTACATCCTGACTTTGCAGTTCATTGCCAATAGAAATGGCAGCAGGTGGCTGAACCCCAACTTTCCGGGAGTTTCTTTTCTTTTTTTTTTTTTTTTTTGGTTTTTCAAGACAGGGTTTCTCTGTGTAGTTTTACACGCCTTTCCTGGAGCTCACTTGGTAGTCCAGGCTGGCCTCGAACTCACAGAGATCCGACTGGCTCTGCCTCCCGAGTGCTGGGATTAAAGGCGTGCGCCACCAACGCCCGGCACCCAGGAGTTTCTTTATATGTCATTACTGGAGAAGTTGGGCGGTCTGACCAGCCATGTAGAACTGGGGGTGTCTATTCTCCATTAGAATTTTCTGGGACCTTTTCGAAGTTGCCTGCTGCCAAGGAGGTACTTCTGATATATGCCGGGCTGGAAATTCTCTTTTCCCAGTTGCCTGGTGTTGAAAGAGAGGAAGGGAAATCCAAAAAGCCCTATTCTCTACGCCCAGCCAAGCATGTTATCTATGTTATTGACTTGACTCAGAAAACTTCTGTGAAGTGGTGAGCATTTTATAGAGTACTAAGCAGAAGGGCTCAGAAAATGGTGACTAGCCAACAGGTAACACGGTGAGTTACCCAGTTCTCTCTCTCTCTCTCTCTCTCTCTCTCTCTCTCTCTCTCTCATTCTCCCAATTCGTGCTCTTTTCTTGAAACTAGTATTTTTCCAAGCATGGCCCATGAGCCATTTATGTCCAGAACGCCTTGACTCCAGATCCCTGGGCCCCACGTGGACTTCCTTAATTATGCTCTCCAAGAGCTCAACTCTGAAATCCGATATTTTACAAGCTGCAGCTGCGGATAGACTCCCATGCTCCTGGAAGTCCGGAGACCTACTGCATTGTCCCATCCTGGAAGGCAGGGCCACTTGGCAGACGGGAGACCATCAGGGCATCCGAACAGCTCCACCCAGGTAGGCATGCTGGGGTAGAGAAGAGCTGGTGAGGAAGCAGGTCTGAGATGGAAGACAAGAGGTAAAGCTGTTGGCTTCACTTCAGAGCTGCCTGGTCCCCGTCCCCAGAATTCAGACCTGGGAACAAATCTACACCCATCTCTAGGCTGAGGCCGCCCTGAGCCAAAGGTTCAAGTTCATACCTGCATAGGGCTACACAGGAGGTGTAGACTTAGGGACTGTCCTACAGTGGAGCAACAACTTGATGTGTGTGGGGGGGGGGAGCGGGTGGCCATGGATGACCCATAGCTGCCACCCACCTCCCTGTCAGGCCTGGAGATCTGCAGAACCACTGCCGATGTCTCTCCAAACTCTTGGTGCCACAACTGACCAGCAAAGAAGTCACGCCCTGAATTCTCAGTCTATCCCATGTCCCTTTGCCATTCTAAGACAGGGCCAGGATATTGCGCTCAGGAAACTGACTAAGATAGTATTCTGTGACACCCATTCCTGTCTTCTTCCTCCTGGATCTGCCCATTTCTATTTTGTGCCTCACAGCCTAGGTGGGGGTTTCTGAAATGATGGGTGGGATGTCTGAGGTGGCTCACTGTAAGACAGATACGTAATTACTACTCAGGGGCAGAAACAGAACACTAGAAATAACTAGGCAGCCCACTCCCACAGAGGCTCAGCTACCACACAGGTTCTCCAGTGGCAACACTAAGTATGCATGAAGAATAGTTTCCTGCAGAAAATGGCCTTCTGAAGTCAAGAGCCTAGAAAAACCACTCCTGAACAGAATTTCACCTAACCAACTCAGTAAATCATTTCAATTAGGAATCTGAAAAGTTGCTCTTAAAAAAAAAAAAAAAAGCCGGGCAGTGGTGGCACACACTTTTAATCCCAGTACTAGGGAGGCAGAGGCAGACAGATCTCTGTGAGTTCGAGGCCAGCCTGGTCTACAAAGTGAGATCCAAGACAGGCTCCAAAGCCACACAGAGAAACCCTGTCTCGAAAATTAAAAAAAAAAAAAAAAAAGGTGGAAATTGGCTTGAATCTGTGCAGCTACCTTAAACCTGTGCAAACAAGGAAAACAACAGCCCATTGAAGAAGGAAGGCTTGGGAGCTGCTGTGCTTGTGTTTTAAATTAGAGCCCAAAACAAATGGTGCCTGTCCACTTGCTGGAGCATTTATGGGTCTAACACAGACAACCACGTTCCTGTCCCTCCCCCTCTGAACAGGTTACTGAGCGCCCTTCCAAGCAACAAAACAGCCTTTGTTTTCAGATGCCCCTCCCTCCCACTTACCATTAAGTCAAACTATCAATTATTACGGAAATAGTTTTGGATCTAAAACCCTACAGCCATTTGTAGAAGGAACAGAAAGTCAACAAAGTAACCGTGAGAGAAGCAGATCAGAAAGATCAGAGGGAACCCTTTGTGGCCTCAGAAGTGAAGGCGTCACAGAGAACATTCGATCCAACCTCTGGAGGGAGCCTTCCTTAAACACCCATAGGTGGCTGCCTCCCCTGGGAGGTACCCACTGATGGACAGCTCACTCCCTTCTCAGAGAATTCCCATAAAGGCAGCTCTCTGAGCCTTAGATAGGATCCAGTTGCATCCAAAACATCCCAGGAGCTCTCATCATTGGAACACAGACTATGTCTTCTTCCCCTTATGATGTTTAGGAAGCACTACTCATCACAGCTAACTACATATGCATGTGTGTACATATGTATGTATACATGTATGTATTTTGCTTCTGTACAGAACATCCTCCAGATTCTTAAATCAAGCGTTATATATTATAAGTCTCAATCTGTCATTTAAACTTTTTCTGAGACAGCAATAGTTTGTCAAAGTACTTGAAATGATTCAGAACTGAAGACCATCCCCATGCCCTAGAAACATGTGAACAATCACAGAGTTGCATCCTTCGCTTGGATTATGGCTTTAGCTTTTTGTAGTAATCACAGACCTTACTAATTCACCTTGGTCTTACTGTAATAAAATCTCTTAGCCTCTTATGAATTGCAATAATTGCTCTAACAAAATTTTTGAGATTGACTGCTTATAAAGAAAACACATTGTCCCTGGATGGCAGTGGCACACATCTTGAATCCCAGCACTCGGTAGGCAGAGGCAGGGGGATCTCTGTGAGTTCGAGGCCAGTCTGGTCTACAGAGCGAGTTCCAGAATAGTCAGGGCTGTTACACAGCGAAACCCTGTCTCAAAAAGAAAAAAGAAAAGACATTGTCTTTGATGTCAAACAGTTCTGGACACTCAATGGTGCGTCACCACCTTCTCGTGGGGACTCACAGACAACAGCATCACAAGGGTAGGAGTATCTCTGGAGGACATCACACTGTGACACAGATTTCATAGAAAGACTCCAGGATCAAGGACCCTCTATTACAGCAACTCTCTTATTCAGAAACCAACCAGCCCCAGCTGTTCCTTAATGTCTTCTTGGACAACACAATGTAGTGATTTCCTCTACATTGAAGCATTCCTTCCTAGAGGGAAGAGGGAAGCCAGAAGCAATCAAAAATACAAAAAGCTCATGTAATTCAGGAGGCCAGGGAAACTCACAAAACTGACGAGGCTCTGAGAGCCCCTTCCCGAGATTATCTAAACAGTAAACAGGAAAGAGAAGACTCTTCCGTAGAGATGCTTGCCAATGTGATAGACAGCAACCACAATGATCTAACCACCTCCTGCTGGACCACAGCCTCATCACCACTACACTGAGGACAAAATCCCCCAATACAAGATGGAGCCCAAGGAATAAGGACCCTTCAGGAGCCTGCACATGGAGCTCTACAGCCATGTCACATGATACCTTCTCCACAGTATCAAAGCCGGAAGTCCCTCAATCTTCTCAACAGTAGCCATTTAAATGATGTGTGGGGCAAACAAAATGCCTGCGCATCAAGCATTTCTTGTGTGCTTTCCTGTAGACGCCATAGGATCAATGTTCTCTGATCAGTGCCCCACAGAAACATCGTACCATGTTTTCATTGCTCTGGAACAGCACTGTCCTATGGAAGCATAATGTGAGTCAATGCATAAGTTTAAAATGTCTGATAACCACATACAAGGAGTAAACAGGAACAGATAAAGTTAATTCTTATGAAGTATCTTAAATCCTATCATTTCAATAGGTAATCAGTATAGACTATTATGGAGACATGGCATTGTTGTTTTTGTAGCAGGTCTTTAAACCCTAGCATGAGTTGACGTTTGCAATGCTGGCCCACTGAGATCACTTAGAGGGGATGTCCTGGCATTGGGGGCTTACTCATCACAGCACTTCGCACTGCACTGTACTGCTTCCTGATCTGTGGGATCCATCGCACTGGCTGTGGAAGGGCACGGCCTATGTGGTGACCCGCTACACTTCAGGTTCTCAGCATAGAGCCTGACATGGAGGCAATAAGCCCAACCAGTGACATCCTTAACCAGCACAGGACAGAGCTTGGGTCTGAACCTCAGCCTGGCTGATGATAAAATCCATTCTCCCTTTCCTGTCCCAGGTGGCCTCCTGAACTTCCCACAGCCATAAGGAAAGGGCATGATCTTTAGGGCAAACAGACTCAGGTTCATATTTCAGTGAGTGAGCAGTGATTGAATTCACTGCTACCATTATTAGAGTGGTTTGGCCTCATTCTCTTAGACTTAATCTCTGCATTTGTAAAATGAAGATGATATGTTTCCTAAAGGGGACTACAAAGATGGACATAAAATGAAACGATCAGTTCAGCATCTTGCAAACATACCTTCTATAAATGTTGGTTTCCTCTGTGTCTAATGAAACAAATAATTCTTCTCTGAACAAGGTTTGATTATGAGACAGTTTTGAACCTACCAAGTCACATAAAGCCAACCAAAATGGGAGACAGGGAGCCACTCTTGCCAGCTGCCTCCTATTCCACAGCATGCCAGTGGAGCCAGGCAGCCATGCACTGTGCATAATCCAAAGATCCCCTTGCTTGCCTAGGGAGGTGCATACTGCAGCTGCTTCCAACCTCCGCCGCTGAGATCCTGCCTCGTTACTGTCTCTGTCCCCACAGCTAATAGAATCTGCCTTTGCTTTCCTGAGACCTATAGAGGCTGAAAGCTCTCAAAACCAAGCCAGGTACAGAAGCCTAGGTCGGCAAGGGCCTAGTAAATGTTCAACATTCACATACATGAGACAGACCCCAGTCTGCTCCACACTGGCCTTTGATCCTGAGACAAAGGAACAGATCTATTTAACCAAGATCCACACACGAGCTTGAGAAACAGGAAAGTAACCCAGGCAGTGGTGGCGCTTGCCTTCAATCCCAGCACTCAGGAGGCAAAGACAGGCAGATCTCTGTGAGTTCAAAACCAGCCTGGTCTATAGTGTGACAGCTAGGGCTAACACATAGAAACCCCATCTTGAAAAGAAAAAAAAAAAAAAAAAAAAAAGTAAGTACCGGGCGGTGGTGACGCACACCTTTAATCCCAGCACTTGGGAGGCAGAGGCAGGTGGATCTCTGTGAGTTCCAGGCCAGCTTGGTCTACAAAGCTAGTTCCAGGAAAGGTACAAAACTACAAAGAGAAACCCTGTCTCGAAAAAACCAAAAAAAAAAGAAAGAAAAAAAGAAAAAAGGAAGGAAGGAGGGAGGGAGGGAGGGAGGGAGGGAGGGAAGAAGGAAGGAAGGAAGGAAGGAAGGAAGGAAGGAAGGAAGGAAGGAAACAGGAGAGTAGACAGCTGCCATTGTCCTCATCAGAAAGTACCTGCCAGGATGTGAAATCCCTTCCCTCTTCACCCCTTCCCTTGCACCTTCCCACCAGAGTTTTCCTTTGTCGCCCTAGCCGCTACGGCTCCTCTGTCTGCTGTGTCTTCCTTTCACCCTGCCAGCCCTATACCACCCTGTCACCAACAGGAAGGTTTTCAAACCTCATTCCCACACCACCATATCACTGTTCGTGCACACACATACACAAGTACATGGACACATGCACACACACACATACACACACACACACACACACACACACACACACACACACACACATACCCTACCGCACAAACAAACACACCAGTTTTTCCTTCCCCAGTTTCTCTTTCAGTAAGAGTTTCCTACCTCGTTTCTAACTGTATAACTACAGATATGAGTGCATATGCACACACCATCTACCACCACACTCACATTCAAGGTCAAGACTTAAGGTTTCCAGACACACAACCACACAAATCTCCCACTTGCACGTATTCCATACACACAGGCAAATTCACCCCATAGTACACCCCATACTTTCCCTCATACATGTGCACAAAATACAAACAGAATTATTACCAGCCTCGGGACACCCTTTTCTCCTTAGTTTTGAAGACTCTGCTGCCTTGATTAGAGTCATTAATACCAAACAAGCTTATCTCCCTACCTGACCATAAGCCCCTTCAGGACTGGCTACTTACTTTCTCATTTCTGGCCTGCACAGTGTTCTGTATGGAGTCAGAGCTCAATATATATTTCAAAGTGAATAAATGGCTCATTTTATCGACCCGTATGCGTGTACAGGACTGAATGAAGGGGTGGGGGAGAGCAGCTCCATGTGGCCTTGGGGGCCGTGGGGCCATCCTGGATGGCTGGCCTTGTCTGGTCCTGTTCTGTTGCCTCGGCCTCATTCCAAGGGAAATATTTGTTCTGTGAGCAAATAAAATGTGAATATGTTCTAATCTGTTGCAAAGATACACAGCGCTGCTTTCAGCCCGACGCTTGGAGCTCAAGAGCACTTCAAAGGACTGTGAAAATAGAAAGTCCACAGTGGGGTAGGGATAATGTGCCTCTTTCCTTCTCAGAGAGCAGGGCAAACGAAGATTGGATGATAAGCATCCCGTTGGCCAATTGTAAATAATGCCTGCTGTAGGCCTGTTGGGATCCCATCATTCTACATACAGAGCTGGAATTTGAGAACGGACACACATGACACACACACACACACAAACACAGACACACACACAGACACACACACAGACCTTGATTTCATTTTAAAGAAGAAGAAGTCCAGCTATCAGACACGTGTGCTGAGCCCTGTCTTGTAGCTGTGTTCCCATTGGGGTGTCTGTCATGTGACCTGAAACCTATGTGTCTGCTCATGAATAAGCACGCACAACACCTGGAGAAGTCAGGAAGAAGAAACAATTCCTAGACACAGACAATGAGGGAGGTCTTTGATAAACTTTGTTTCCTACTAGGGAATTCTTAGAAGTTCGGAGTCTTTGGTAATAAACTCATTGGATGCACGTGTTTCTGAATCAGGCCTTGGGTTTGATGGCAGGGTTTTCAAACTTCTAAGGGAGGAATAGAAGGTCTCAGTGTTCCCTTATCCCATCTCTGGCCCTTCTCCCCACTTGGGACAAAGACTATGCTAGCTGTCTGTTAAGGAAAGCCAGTGTGTGGCTAGAGTTTTCCTGCCTGGCCCATGGTCAGGATAAATTTCTTTCACCTGCCAGTCCCACAGCTGCTCAGACCCAACCAAGTAAACACAGAGACTTATACTGCTTACAAACTGTATGGCCGTGGCAGGCTTCTTGTTAACTGTCCTTATAGCTTAAATTAATCCATTTCCATAAATCTATACCTTGCCACATGGCTCGTGGCTTACCGGCATCTTTACATGCTGCTTGTCCTGGCGGTGGCTGGCAGTCAGTGATTCCCTCCGCCTTCCTGTTCTTTTAATTCTCTCTGTTAGTCCCGCCTATACTTCCTGCCTAGCCACTGCCAATCAGTGTTTTATTAGCAACACATTTGCCATACAGAACATCCCACAGCACCAGTGTGTAAATTAAATCATTTATTCAATGGCTGATGGGGGGAAGCCTTAGGATCCCTGCAATGGCTTCTGAAAATGCAGCCCAGAGCTCCAGTCGACTGGGTCCTGAGACAGGGACAGCGTTTAGAACCTGACTTAAGAATGAGCCTCATCCATCCCTTAGGCAGATTTAGGTGTTATCATGCTATTTAGGTGTTTGAATCTACTCAGTAAGTGAGAAATAATTAGCACTGTCACTTTTACTTCATAAGTGAGCACTGGAGGCTCAGAGAGGCTGAGCGACTTGCCCCAAATGGCCCAGTTAGGTACAGAATTCTATTTGCTGACTCCTCCTTCTGCTACCCTGGGGAACTCTTCTACCAAGGATGCCAACCTGTACGGAACTTTACAGATAGCGTTCCTACTCATTTGTTATTCAACTTAATCATGACTGCTCTTCCCTACTTCCATTCAACACACAAATGTTTTCATTATCTTGTGTGATTTAATTGTGAAACTACACAATACTAATTTGGCCAATTTGAAAAGCTTTGGGGGGCCAGTGAGATGGCTCCTCAGGAAGGGACACTGGATGCCAAACCCACACATCCCGCAAAAAGCTGGAAGGAGAGAATCAATCGACTCCTGAAAGTTGTCCTTTGGCTCTACATTTGTACTGGTGGGTATTTTCTCTCTCTCTCTCTCTCTCTCTCTCTCTCTCTCTCTCTCTCTCTCTCTCTCTCACACACACACACACACACACACACACACACACACAAAATAAATAGATAAGCAATAAATAAATCGTTTGGGAAGCATGTTTCTTTGAAAACGAGGGTCTCCTAGATTACAGCCGGTGCTATATCTGCTCCCAAAAGCCACACTGAAAGTGTCTGGGGCAGTCCTCCCTTCCACTGACAGCATTCATTCACAATCTTACCTTCATTTAAAATGGGCAGCAGTGTCTGGCCAGATCTACCACAGCCGCATTTATACTAACAGGCATGGACATGTGTGAGAGAGAACAGGGAGAGAGCAGTTCTGGGTAGCAAGACTAATCCCCCACACTTGGAGAATAATTGAGGAAAATATAACCAGTACAAGACACATTAGGTAAGCCTTTAAAGTGAAGTTTATAAAGAATATTTAATATCCTGGAGATACGCCTGATAAAATGTGAAGCAAAATGTGAAGTTATATATTAAAAAACATCTCCATTATGTAAAGCAGCAGTGAAAAGAGGAAGAAATATGTTCAAATGTTAACTGTATTCATTTCTAAGATGATGGATGCTTGCTGGTTTGTTTTAAACCTTTTTAAAAGTCTTCCTAATTGTATACAATACATACGCATTTTGCAATTAGCATTGTATTATAATTCGTATATTATATTGCAAACTGTGTTTTGTAATATGACCTGTTTTAATGCTTTTCAAAGATGAATGCCCTGTCTGGGTTAAAAAGATAGAAAATAACATGGTCTGGTGTAGCAGGAACCCTAATTGCTCTTAATAATAAAATCCCAGAGTCAGATATCAGGGTGAAAGCTGAAAGATCAGAGAAGCAGAGCAGCCAGCCACTAGAAAGACTTCTTACCTCTAGGAATCCTCAGCCTGAAAGAGCCTGAGCTCCTCTCTCTTCCTGCCTTATATTCCTTTTCTCCACCCAGCCATATCACTTCCTGTCTCAACCTCCTTAGTGTTGGGATTAAAGCCATGTGTGCCTCCCAAGTACTGGGAGCAAAGGCATGAGACCCAAGTGCTGGGATTAAAGGTGTGTGCCACCACTGCCTGGTCTCTGTGGCTAACTAGTGGCTGGCTTTGCCCTCTGGTATTCAGGCAAGCTTTATTTGTTAGGGCATACACAAAATACCATTACATTTCCCATTTTTGTCTAAAATAAAAAGATTATAACTAATATAAGAAAAACTATATACAATAAGTATAATAACTATATATAATATATACAGGCAATAATTATTACATCAATAATGTCTAGTCCATTACAATCTGACAAATTCAGAGAAAATACTCCATTATTTATGCTATTTTGGTGAGTCCAAAGTGTTGTATCTAATTCACTTTCTATACTAACTTGTATTACCAACTGAAAACCAAACTGTCTTCTGATGTCTCTCAAACTTATACTTCTTTAGTGAGTTTCATTTCTGAATTTGTTAACAAAAAAACTATAACTAGCTAGTCTTCAACTCCTTCAGAGACCAGGAAATAACATTAACTGAGTAATTAGGAAGTGCAAGCAAGCAAATTCCAAAAATTGTGAGAAATGACAGAAACAGCTGGCTGCCTGAACAGTCACTCAAGATTCCTCTGCAATGTTGAGGCATCCATCTTCGGCCTACAGGCCTAGCATATCTGACAGACTCATCTGTGAAGCAGGAATTTTCTAAAGGGCCTTCCTACCTTGTCTTGGTAAGGTTCAGCCATCCTTTTCTTTTGTGTCCTGCTTGTCCATTTTTTTTTAAAGATTTATTTATTTATTATGTATACAGAAGAGGGTGCCAGATCTCATTGCAGATGGTTGTGAGTCACCACGTGGGAATTGAACTCGGGACCTCAGGAAGAGCATTCAGTGCTCTTAACCTCTGAGCCATCTCTCCAGCCCCCGCTTGTCCATTTAGGACAGCATGCTGTCAGCAATGGCATTTTCTTGTCCAGTGGCTAACTTTTGCCACAAAGCAAATAAACACCATATGGAGTTTCTTCAATGTCTATCATTTTCTCTGAAGTATATTGATGGTGCCAGGAGCAGACGTGTCTCATTGTCATTAAAACACAAAACAAAACAAAAACTATGTTATTAAAACATCTTAAATGCCATATTCTGAAGATCTCTGAAGTGTTTGAAGATGACCTGTCTATCTAACATATATCTCTGTTTGACCTTGAAAACATACCTAACATGACTACAAATTTGATTATATGATTATAATTACTAACTTACATTTCTTTCTTTTTTTCTTTTTTTTTTTTTTTTTGGTTTTCTTTTGTTTTTGGTTTTTTTTTTTGGTATTTCTTTATTATCCTAAATAGTTTGTAATAATAACTTTCAACGACTAGAAATTTGCATTTCATTGTTAAATGAGTTGTATAGATACAATACCTTGAACAAGATTAAAAATGTATGTATAGCCAGGCGGCTGTTGCGCACGCCTTTAATCCCAGCACTGGAGAGGCAGAGGCAGGCCGATCTCTGTGAGTTCGAGGCCAGCCTGGTCTACAGAGCAAGATCCAGGACAGGCTCCAAAACTACACAGAGAAACCCTGTCTCAAAAAGCCAAAAAAAAAGTATGTACAGTATGTTCTAAAAAATTAATCTCAAATTTGTATCAATATACAAAAATCCAATCCAATGTAAAATATTTAAAACTAGTAGTTGCTTTTTAAAAGTAGATTCAATAATCTACCTTTTTATCTCTATCATATCTGTGTCCTCCCTTTTTTTCTTTTCAGAGTAAATTCAATAATCTACCCTTTATCCTACATTTCTATATTTTTTCCAGAGTAGATTCTCTGGAAAAATCTACCCTTTTATCCTATCATATCTGTGCCCCCTGTTTTCCTTTTCATTTTTTTCAAACAAGAACCCGGAATCTAATCTCCTTTGTTCAGCCTTTTTCCTGACCATTACCAATACAACTTGTAACCAATCACCCAAAACAATGACAAATAACCATAACCCATTGAATGACCAAAACCCACCCACCCCACCTCTTGGGATTGTGGGCTTTGTTTTCTTAAATTTACTTCCTGCTGTCTGGGGGGTGATGGTATCTCTGTGGGGTCCTGTAAGAAAGCTTAGATAGTACAGTCTCAATAGGGCTAGCTGTAGAGTCTGCAGCCAGTCTCAGAATAGTCTCAGAGTAGTTAAGACTGTCTGAGACTCTGGCTAGAAGTGTAGTATGATGGACCATCTTTGAATAGTTACAGCGACAATCTGCTCCTATCTTAGCTAGAACATATTAGTACTAGAGTTAGAATCTTCAAGATAAGACAGCTGTAGGAGTCATCTCGGTAATTTGCCATTTACCTACGTTCTGGGCATTTCTGGACATTCAGCATGTCTTTCTTGTTTGATGTTATTCTTGTTGGTCGTTTTTGGTTTGTTTGTTTGTTTGTGTTATTACCCTTTGTTTTTCCTGGACAATACTTGATAATCACTCTTATTGTATATAGCTTGCATTAAGTTTAGAACTTTCTTATTTAGACAAAAAGGGAAATGCAGTGGTATTTGCTCCACCCATGACCTTGGGCTATAGCGCAGGACTAGGCAGTGTTTCCTGCTGTTGTACCTGACCTCTTAAAAAGAGAGGGAGAAGGGTCACGTGCCCTTCTCCCTGCCCCTGCCTGCGAGGTGGATTCGCTCCTGGTCAGATCAGAGGACGACTTCAGCTCTCTACTCCGTTCTGTATTCATGAGTGTATTTCCTCAATTTACCTTAATAAATTTCCCTAATACTTTTTAAACAGACTCCTGTGGATCTATTGCTTTAGTCTGGGGTGTAGTTTGTACAGCGGTCTTGCCTACTCATACCAAGGCCCTCTGTCCAAGATCCAGTACTGCAACATAAATAAATATAATAAAGGGTTGGAGAGATGGCTCAGTGACTGTTCTTCCAGAGAACCCGGGTTCAATTCCCAGCATCCAAATGTAGCTTACAAACTGTCTGTAATTCCAGTTCCAGGGTACCCGACACTCTCATACAGATATACATGGAGGCAAAACACCAATGTACATAAATAAAATTTTTTAAAAAAGAATAAAATAATAAAAATAAATAAATATAACAAAAACAAATAATTTTGGAGTTATCTCCCACCTTAAAAAGTGAGATTGTTGCTGGATCTGGTGGCGCATGCCTTTAATCCCAGCCTTCAGGAAGCAGAGGTAGGAGGATCTCTGAGTTCGAGGCCAGCCTGGTCTACAGAGTGAGTTCCAGGCCAGAAGAGTGGTTTCTCTGTCTATCCAGGTCGAATTCTGTGCTTGCTCTCTCATACGCGGCTCTAATGTACTTAACACACTTTATGATCAGTACACTTGTCTTTGCCCAATGCACCAGAGCCCTTTTCCTCTGTCACTCACCTCCTCCAGAACTTACTGAGCCTCTCTCGCTCCAAGAGGGATCCAAATCTCCCGGCTCTTCAATACATGGTGCCCGTCCAGCACCCGTTCCGCTGCCTGCCCTGTGACTCCAGCCCAGCCCTCCTGGTCCAGCAGATGGTTCTTCAGTGGCCCTCACAAGTTTCATGGGCTGGAAATAAATGTTCCTTCGCTAAAATAGAATAATGGCATCTTGTCCAAATTGTGCTCAAAGATACAATTTTCTCAATGTTAAGTTTGCCCCATCAATTTTTATTAAACCTTTGGCATCCGCAGCTTTGCCTATCTCCTGTGAGAACTCACAGATGGCAAATCGAATGATTAAGTCCTCAGTGAATAATCACAGAAAGCCCCAGGGACAGCCCAACACATGTCCTTCCACAGCTTGTGCATTTCACAGACATGTGCTCATGGCTGTGGCTTTTCAGGCACGTCTACATTCCCATTTTCTATTAGTTCAGTTGTTCTTGGTTCATGTAATATATGCTCTATACTTTCACGATGGTCTTTTCTTCTTTTTAAAAGATTTAATCTTATTTGCAGGCCTGTGTCTGTGTGAGTGGATGGCATGTATGCTCGAGTGCCTTCCTGCAGAGGCCAGAAAAGGGTGTCAGAGTTACAGGCGGTTGTGAGCTGCCTGCTGTGGGTGCTGGGAACTGATCTCCGATCCTCTGGAAGAACAGAAAGTGTTCTTAACCTCTGAGTCATCTTTCCAGCCCTCAGTGATAATTAAAAAAAAAAATCACGATGATCTGCTTAGAAAGACATGATTGTTGTAAGCCAAAGCAATGCCAACAACTATGATAGATGCTCCAACCCTTTCCCAGCATGCCACACGCGAATGCACATCTGTGCCCTTTACTATACATTCTGCCCATATCCCCATGCCCCTATCTTACCAAAGAACATTCCAGCGTTCTCCAGAATCCCATCCACCTTGAAGTTGTCTGCCCCTGCATGGATCCTATGGAACCCTTTGCATTTCTTTGGCAGTCAGTGAAGATGAAGAAGGTACAAGAGCGTTAGAGGAAACATAGCTTTGAGGTTAACGCTGAGAAAATACTTCTACAGGAAGTGTCGCATTGAGAAGGAAGGTATGGGGGTGCCTTCTTCCAGACATGAGTCTGTGGCGCTATTACCATATTGCCATATGGATTACCTAGTTATCATTCACATTTACAAGGTGTACACATAAGTGTAAATGAATGCTCCCCACACTCTAGTCAGGAATGCGTGGGCCAGAACAGGTAAAACATGGATCCTGTAATGAAAAACTACATCTTGTCGTTAAAAGCAGCTTAGCATGTAGGGAGGAAGAGGAAGACCATATTTAGCTTTTATATCCTATCATGACACTGCCAGGCTCTGTCAGAGCAGGCCCTGAGGTCAGCCTCCACACATAAAGTAAACATTCCTGAGAGGAAAAGTCCAGATGAAACTCAGATGAATATATAGAGCAATTAGGCTATGGAAGGAGCACAGAAAGTAGAGGAGAGCCAGAAGGGATTCCAGTCAGAGGGTGCGTCCAGTTCTCCCAGCCGGAATGTTATTTGATGGGCAGGTGGAACAGAACACCTTGGGATGCCCATCTTTCCTGGATGCCCAAAGAAGACCTCCAGGTGCACTGGGGTCTTTCTCGGGGAAACCAGGGACATGGGTGAGGACCAGACAAGCCAGGTCCCCTGTTCTCTCCAGGCAAGAGTGGCTAGAGAGTGGGGGTTCTCCTACACCTTCACTTTGGCCAAGCCCTGCAGTGGGAGGAGCCCTGCAGGGCAAGGTGGGAGCTGCTAGTTGACTGAGCCCACCAGGATGTTGATTCAGTCCTTTGAAACTATATTGACTAATAGCTAATGTCCTACTAGTTAGACATGTAGGAGCAATCAGTTGGCAGCCTTGGGCCATACCGACTATCACCACGCCTGTGTGTGCTTCTCTGTGTTATTTCCTCCACATGGAAAGCCCTTTCTGTCTTGGTATGTACAGCAAAGCTCTAGTAATCAATTCCAGGGCTCCCCTACGCCAGCTGTCTCTGGAGTCTTCCTTGACCCTCACAGGAAGTATTTCGTGTATACTGCCGGAACTCACCTCCACGCCTCTCTTATGGTACCTGTAGCCACCACACAGTAGCTATTTGTTTCTTGCCTTTCTCCCACCTACTAGCAGACTGTTAGCTCTTCTCAGACAAGCCCCCAGCCGAGGACACCAGCGAAACAAATGTTAATGTGAGTGGAAATGAAATTTACTGCTCTATAAACTCCCATGCCTTACTTCGGAAGGGCCTCTAACAGTGATGGCCCCTCCTCTCACAGAGGGGGGACCATCAACCTGCTGTGGCCACTTACTGTCCGAGCTCTATAGTCAGTATGGGAGGGAGACCAGGGGACATGAACACAGCACAGTGTTGTGGAATATTATTTTAAGGTGTGTTGCATTTGTTTATGCTGCGGAATATGTGTTTAATGATGCAAAGATGTGTTGCATTTGTTTAACTCTGTGAGGCTGTGTTACTTTGTCTAAAACACCAGATTGGTCTAATGAAGAGCTGAATGGCCGAGAGAGAGAGGGAGGGAGAGATAGGCGGGGCTGGTAGGCGGAGAGAATAAATGGAAGGAGAAAAAGAGCAGAGGAGGAGAAAAAAGAGGAAAAGAAGAAAGAGCAAGAGAACAAGGAGAGGAGGAGGCTAGGGGCCAGTCACAAAGCCACACACCACATGGTCACACACCACACAGCCACACAGCCACACAGCCACACATCACACACCACACACCACACGGCCACACACCACACAGTCACACAGCCACACACCACACACCACACGGCCACACACCACACGACCACACAGCCACACACCACACAGCCACACGGCCACACACCACACAGTCACACGGCCACACAGCCACACAGCCACACACCACACGGCCACACATCCAGCCATGGAGTAAGAGTGAAAGTAAGATATGCAGAAGTAAGAAAAGGAAAAAGCCAAGAGGTAAAAGATAGACAGTTAAGAAAAACTTGCAAAAAGAAGTCAAGCTAAGGCCTGGCATTTATAAGAAAGAATCAGCCTCCGTGTGTGATTTATTTGGGAGCTGGGTGGTGGACCCCCCAAAAGAGCAAAAACAACCAACAACAGCACAGTAAAACCTAACATGTAGGTTTGTAACAGCTACATTGTATTTATTTACGTAAATTTAAGTGTGGTTGTCTGTACAACAGAAAACACACACAGTGGTATAGAATAAACTGTTACTAGTGGGTAATTTGGGAAAATTAGATACAGGCAAGGAGGTAACATGGGAGCTTATATTTCTATTCTATATCTTTTTATGATAACATTTTGTCAGAAGTCTCTGTCATTTCAAAGAGATCAGAAATGAGAATGAATCCTGTAAATAGAATTTAAATGAACCAATTAAAATTAGGTTGATGTTAACCCAAACATACACACTAGAGTCTCACTAGAATGTGCATAGCAACTTCCCATTTGTCCATTAACAGTAAAATGGTCAGACTAACTACAAACTATTTATACAACGGAATATTACATTACAAAGAAAATGAACAAAACACAGCTGCAACTGGTGACTCTCCTAGACACCGTGTGAAGAAGCTGGAATAAAAATATGTGCTGGGTGATTCTGTTTATATGAAGTATAAAGACAGATAAAACTTTAGGAGCTAAGAAGGTGGCTACTGAGACAGAAGGAAGGGAGGAGGAGGATTTGCAGCCTGGTGGTGGGGAGGCTTTCTGTTAGGACTTGGAGGTAAGCTAGTGAAGTCTTATTTCTTAGTCTGCTGTCCTGGTTAGTTTTTTGTTAACTTGACACAATCTAGAGTCATCTGGGAAGAGGAACCTCAACTGAGAAAATGCCTCCATCTGGTTGCCTATAGGCAAGTTGGTAGACATTTTCTTGATTGATCATTGATGTGGGAGGGCTCAGCTCATTGAGGGTGGTGTTGTGGAATAATCTTTTTGTACACTGTAAAGATGTGTTGTTCTCATTGGTTTAATAAAGAGCTAAATGAGCAGGAAGAGGTTAGGCAGGGCTTGCAGACAGGGAGAGAACACTGGGATGAAAAAGGGCAGAGTCACAAGATGAACATGCCATGCTGAGATAGAACGCAGAGAAGAAATATGGGTTAATTTAAGTTGTAAGAGCTAGTTAGTAACAAGCCTAAGCTATTGGCCAAGCATTTATAATTAATAATAAGTCTCTGTGTGGTTATTTGGGAGATGGCTAGCCAGGACAGAAAATCCGCCTACATGCCATCCCTGGGCAGTTAGTTGGTCCTGACTGGTATAAGAAAGCAGGCTAAGCAAGCCAGAGGAGCAAGCCAATAAGCCAGGATCCTCTTTGGTCTCGGCTTCAGTTTGTGCCTTGAGTTCCTCCCTTGGCTTCCCTCAGTAGACTATGACTCAGGATTTTTAAGTCAAATAAATGCTTTCCTTCCTGTATTGATTTTGATCATGGCATTGTATCACAGCAATAGGAACCTAAGACATCTGGATAGTGCAAACACAGAGGTCCCTACTTTGTGAAAACTTATTTAGTCCACAGTTAACAATCCATGCACTTTCCTATACAAGCTATACATAGTAAAAAGCATATAGGTCAAACAGGCCAGCTGAGATACCTAAGCCTTCTCTTCCAAGAGGCTGACTTGGGAGTCACATGTCAACCTTTCAGCCTCCTACATATCCAGTAATGGCATGCCATGGTGACTGAGATAACTGATTCTTTGGGGTGCAGTGAGAGCCTGGTTCCTGCCATGAGCTAAAGCCAGAGAACAGGGAAGAAGAAACAGGGGCCTGAGCACATCTACAATTCTAGACACCAGGGCTGGCCCAGGGCAGACCTCTCTAGGGTTTTCCATCTTTAGGCCTGGGCTGGTCTCAAACTCACAGAGATCCGTATGTCCTTGCTTGCCGAGTGCTGGGGTTAAAGGTGTGTGCCATCACACCAGGCCTGGTTTGGCTTCTTGATGGGAATGGGTGCATAGGAGGAGCAGGAGCAAGAGGTACGGAGAGGTTCTCAGATGGTTTGAGTCAATGCTGTCTATCCCCAGAGCCAAAGCGCACCCAGACCGAAAGAGAGGGAATAAGATAGGCATTTGTTTCTAAACACTTACTATGGTGGTTTGCTCTCAAGTGGCAATAGATGGGGAGCCTACCTCAGGCTAAAAGGGCAGGCTGGATGTCCCATGTCAAGTTAAGTAATCAGATTCATTGATGGAGCATTCATTTGGAGGTCCACTACCGGTCGGCCATGGTTAATTTCCCCTTTGTCCAACTCAGACTGCATACAAGCCACTCAATAAATCCAGCAGGACCTCATTGTAGATGGGTGCTTACAGACCGAGCCAAAAGCTGAAGAACAGCCTGCCCTGCCACCTGCCCTCCAGGTACCACACTGAAGTGGGCCAGCTCCTCCCTTAGCCTAGGTCTTCCAGTAGGTGCTGCTGGGAGATGCCAAAGCCAGACCTTTCATAGCTCCTGGCAGACAAATTGTGAGATACGCTGCTCTTGCTTTGGGAATAAAGTCTGCAAAGGTCAGAGCAAGGCCTAGCCTCTGCCCATCTGAAGCTCACCACCAAGAGCATTAAGGGAAGCAAAAAGAGGACTCTAGGTCGGTCAAAATAGATTTTGCCAAGTCCACACATCAAGTTCCTCTACAGAATCCCTGGAGTAGGCACATCAGACCTCAGTCAGAACCCGGAGATTCTTTTTCCACACCCACCTCCAATGCATTTGGTTTGAAAATTTCGAAAGAGGTGGGGGTTGCAGACATGAACTGCCATGCCTGACTTGGTTTGGGGTTTCTAAGCTAGCAGATCAGAGGCAGAAAACTAAGGTGGAGAATCCATGTTTTTAACCCACTACAAGTTCTGGTTGCCAAGCTAAGGTGGGGACGAGCAGGAAAACGCTAAAGAGCAGAGACAGGTTCCCCACAAAAATCAGTAGCCTGAGGGTCCCTCATGTGGGGCAGGCGATTCTTGTGACCCTTAGAGATAGAGCAGGAAACTTGGCACATGACTGGCTCCACAAGTAGGCAGGTCTGTGGCTAGAGGTGGGGGTGGGGCTCAGGAGAGACCGCTGGGTTTTAGGGAAATGCTGCCCTGCAGATCCTGTTTCAAAATGAGCCCTGGTTCTAAAGGCAATGCGAAGCCGTTTGTTTGTTTGTTTGTTTGTTTGTTTGTTTGTTTGTTTGTTTGCTTGTTTTCAAGGTTTGGGGCTGAAGGAGGGCATCCTTCCTCTATCAGAAATCTTAATTACTCATGTTCCTCCAGAGTCCCCTGATGATTGATGTTTCATAAGCTCTAAGACTGGAGTGTTAGCAGGAGACAGGGGAGAGAATGTCTCCGGAAATAAGCTCGGAGAGGGATACAAGCGCCTCTCAGCACCCCAGTCTGAGGGTCAGGGACATGCATTCAACCTGACTTGCTGCTTCATGAGAAATCTCAGATATGCATGGCTCTGGTGTGTGTGTGTGTGTGTGTGTGTGTGTGTGTGTGTGTGTGTATTACACAAGCGTGTGTGCAATTGTGTATGCATGCCTGGAAACTAGCGGACATTCTTTTGTGTCATTCCTTAGGCACAATGTACACTTTTTTTTTTTTTTTTTTTTTTTAAAGACATGGTCTCTGGCCTGGAACTCAGCAAGTAGGCTAAGCTGACCTGCTGGTGAGCCCCAGGGACCCCTGTTTCACCTCCCCAGAATCAGGAGTACAAGTCTGCACCACAGTGCCCTGATTTCAGGCATGTTTTTGAATCTCTCACATTGAATCTCAGCATCAAACTGTGCATTAGTACTGCCTGTGAGAGGGTTTGGGGACATAAAATGAGACACTGTATGTGAAGCGTTTAGTACATGGAGGATGCTCCGTAAATACAATTTATTTTTCTGATGTGGGTTTCATGAAGGTGTACCCTGCTGGCTCAGGATAATTCAGAAGTCTAGGTAGAGTTTCTGGAGTTCCCTTTTTTTTTAAAGGGATTTTTTTTTTATTCATTATACATATCAACCACAGATCCCTCTTTTATCCCTCCCCCTGCTTCCCCCCAGCCTCCCCTCCCCACTCACCCCCATCTCCTCCTCCAAAAGGGTAAGGCCTCCCATGGGAAGGCAGCAAAGCCTGGTACATTCAGTTGAGGCAGGACTAAGCCCCTCCCCCCTGCATCAAGGCTGAGTAAGGCATCCCACCATAGGTAATGGGCTCCAAAGAGCCAGCTCATGTACCAGGGATAGACCTGATCCTACTGCAAGGGGACCCTCAAACAGACCAAGCTACACAACTGTATCCCACATGCAGAGGGCCTAGTCCGGTCCCATGCAGGCTCCACAGCTGTCGGCCTAAAGTTCGTGAGTTCCATTAGCTTCGTTCGGTTGTCTCTTTAGATTTCCCCATCATGATCCTGACCCCCCCTTGCTCATATAATCCTTCTTCCCTCTCTTCAACTGGACTCACAGAGCTCGGCCTGGTGCGTGGCTGTGGATCTCTGCATCTGCTTCCATCAGTTACTGGATGAAGGCTCTATGATGACAGTTAGGGTATTCACCGATCTGATTACTGAGGTAGACCAGTTCAGTTCAGGCACCCTCTCCACTATTGCTAGTAGTCTAAGCTGGGGCCATCCTTGTGGATTCCTAGGAACTTCCCTAGCACCAGGTTTCTCCCTTACCCCATGATATCTCCCTCTATCATGGTATCTCTTTCATTGCTCTCCCATTCTGTCCCTCCCCCAGTTCGACCGTTCATTCCCTCATGTTCTCATCCCCCATCCCCTCCCCTCTATTGCACCCCGCCCCCCCATGCCCAGTTTACTCATGGAGATCTCATCTGTTTCCCCTTCCCAGGGCGATCCATGCGTCCCTCTTAGGGTTCTCCTTGTTTCCTAGCTTCTCTGGAGCTGTGGGTTGCAGTCTGGTTATCCTTTGCTTTACATCTAGTATCCACTTAGGAGTGAGCACATACCATGTCAGAAAACTACTCTTGTTAGAGTGGCAGATGAAGAGCCAGAACCCCACAGGCAAGATGGGACAGGACGATCGATACACAGAGAGACTGAGCAACCCGGTAGAGGACCTGAGAACACGGACCCTGTTCAGGATCTGCGTTCAGCTCGAGTCCAACTCTTACTAGCTATGTGCCCTTGGAAACGTTTCCCAGCCTTTGCGCCTTACTTTCCCCCCGTAGAAAATGGGAGAATGCTGGCATCCACCCATGTCATAGGGTCGATAGGAAGATCGAGTGGGTTGATTTAGGCAGAGCCTTTGCACAGAGCCTGGCTCTTCCAGGGCCGGCTGTTGTCTTTAAGCACCCAGCTTCTATGGGACTGGGCTGCATAGCCTGGTGATTATCAGCAGACTCTGGGGAAACCTGTGAGACACACTGTCTGTATGAGTGACTTGTCAGTCGCTGTAACCAAAATACCTCACTGAAACAATTGAAGGGAGGGAAGATTTCTTTTGTTTCTTCCGTTTCAGTGAGTTCTTCCGTTTTTGTTCTTCGGTTTCAGTGAGTTCTAGTCCGGCAGAGCAAGAAGAGCAGCTCTGCCATGGCTCGGGGTGGGGCATTACAAAGAAACAGTGGGAGTGGCTGAAGCCAGGGCAAGTCTGCAACCTTTAAAAGCCTGTCCCCCGGGGATCTAGTCTACCACCTCCTAAAGATTTTGCTGCCCTCAAAATAGTACCACTAGCTGGGGACTACTTGTTCAAGACATGAGCCACTAAAATTGTAACACTGTCCTGCTCGTTCGGTGCTGGCCCCATGGTTGTGTCTGGGCCGAGGCTGTCTCGCCTACAGAAAGTGGGACTGATCGTAACAGTGCACCCCCCTTAGAAATGACATAGGCGGAAATCCTGGTGCTTATGTGACGCTGAGCAGAAGCTGAGTGATAGGAAGTTCTTAGTAACTGTCTGATTTCACTATGCCCTGGTCCTAAGGAGCCCTGCAGGCAACAGGATCCCTATTTATTTAAAGAAACATCAACCATGTAATATTTTCTTTTCTTCCCTCAGGTCTCAGGGCACTTATTTCTAAATCTTAGAAAGGGAGACTGAATTCTTGATCTTTCCTTTGAAGAAAACATCTCTGTACCATTTATCCCTTGTCTTCAAATCCTTTCTTCCACACTATAAAGGAAGAAAGAAACCCGGGGTTCTGTGTCTGCACCCCAGGGCCACACTCACCACAGACAGCACTTCTGATTGGGACAAGAGGCCAGTTGCTGACACATGACCGCTTGCATCAGTTTGGATGCCAGCTTAACGCTAGGTGGTTTGCCTTACTCCAGCTGCCTTTAGCAGTCTTGGGGGACCTGGTAAAAGCAGCCCCCTCTCCTCCCCTCACCACTCCCCCTCTTTGTCTCCTTCAGCTAACACTGCACACTGAATGTGAAGAATAAGAGTCCAGTTTCTCACTGTGACCAAGTTTTGCTGCCGCCCAAGGACAAAGGCCAGATTGACACAAGATGAATGTCCCAGGGGGCAGGTCTCTTTTTGTTTTCTTTTCCAATTCTGTTTCTCTCCTGGAGGAGAAGGCATGGTAATTGGAGCACTTGTTCTACAACCCCCCTGTGTAAATATGTTCTTAGGAGCAAAGATCCAATGTACCAGACAAGGACCTTCTCCACTCCAACCTTAACTCTCATATCGGCCGAGATAACAAGAGAAGGGATTGGGGTGGGGATGGATTGGAAGAGCCAGAGAGGAGTGGAACCCATTTTGGCCTCTGGACTCTGTTCTGATGTTGTTGCTGGGCAGCTTGCTTAGCCCAGACACCAGTGGGACTCCTGTGTGGGGGCTCTGGAGTGTGACCTCTGCTCTTATCTGCTTTCGACAATGGATGGACTAGTGCTGCGCCTTAGTTTCTCATTTGTAGAATGGAGATATTAATAGTTCTCACTGCTTCACTCATTGTGAGGAATTAGATAAGCTATGGAGAACTCTGTAACAATGGGCCCTCCCTCCAAGGCAACCACTGGATCTCATTCATCTCTGTACCTTTTTTTTTTTTTTTTTGCCCAGCACAAGGTCTGGCTGAATATTTGCTACAAAATTAAACGTTTGCTGGGTGACTAAATTATTAAATACCAATAGCTTTAATGCAGCATAATTCCCCACATACAATACCATGTGATATGCTATCTACTTTCCTCTTTTCTGTGGTTCCACGGCTATAAGTCAGGACTTTGTGCTTCTAGGCAAGTTCTCAATGACAAGCTATGTTCCCAAATTATGATAACTACCCAGGAATGTTGGCACACGATTGCAATCCCAATATTTAGGAGGAGGAGAAGAGAGAAATCAAGGTGATCGGGGCTACACAGTGAGTTCCAGGTCAATCTAGCTATGTATCAAGGCCATGCCTCAAAAAGGCAACAAATAAACAAACCGAGTATGACACACAACACTCCTCCTCCTCCCGATTAGCCTGTTTGTTGCTACTCAACCTATAAGTTTCCCATCCTCTTCCCAAAGAGGAATGGAGAGCTTTGGTCTGAGGCAAAGGTCACCAGAACCACACTCCAGGCATGAAGTGAGGAATGTGAAGGGCTCACTGGGAAGTTGCCTGCACTGTTTTCCTGTAGTTCAGACAGCAAGCTATGAGCTTTTGGAGGAGGGGGGTGGGGTGGGGCTGAGACAATTAAGCCAAGTTGGGTAGGAAACTCTTGGAGAAAGTCAACCAAAAGGAGGCTGGCCTGGGATGAGAACAGGGCGGGATGGCAGTGGGGAGTGGACCAAGAAGAAGCAAGGCAGGATCTGGGAACTAGTGTGGGCCCTGAAAGTAGCCTTCAGGGATGCCAGGAACAAGCTGGGGGTTCTAATAGACTAGGGCAGAATCTCCAGCCACCTAGGAGAATTGGTTGGTGCTAAGGGAAGCACAGTGCTCAAACAGGAAATTAAGTATCAAGGAACTGCTCGTTAAAAGTTCAAAGCACCTTCCCACACATCAATCGGTGCCCTTTCCAGTCTCTGGCAAAACCGATAACTCAGCCCGCTGGGCCCGGGACCAGGGTTCACCCCAGCATTCAAACTGGTCAAGGTCTCCGATCAACACACGAAGTGCCAGCTCTGGTGCACAACTGGAGTGGGCGAAGACCGCGGACCCTCGAAATCCACACCGCGTCTGCCACTGTGGGTGACCCACACCTGTAGTTTAACAACTTAGGAGCCCTTTGCTGAGGCTCTTCTAACTTTGGCATCCCTCTCTCCAGCTGGCAGAGAGAACAGAACTCCCTCACTGGCGCCCTAGCATCCCTGGGAAGAGAAGAGAACCGGCCGGTGTCGGGTCTCGGGAGCGGGGAGCCGGGCGAGGAGGTGGAGGGTAGAGGATTGTTTGTTTCCTGGAACACCCTGTTAAGAATCTCAGCTATTGCAGTCAGTGCCCGAGATCCTTTGGCAAGCAAACGCTGCTTCTCCCAGTTCCCAGCTGCACGGGATCTAATTCGCAAATACACCATCTTGCATTCAACACTTAAATGGAAAACAAGCAGCCTGGGAGGGAAGCGAACGGTCTCGCTGCCCGCACGTTTCAGAGGGATTTGTGCTTCCAAGGCCCTCTACTGGTCCCGTGCGGTCCGAGAACCGGATTTCTGGTGGAAGCCTCAAACTTGCAGAGCTCAGAGTCAATTAGCCCG
>CABHPQ010000347.1:0-43505 GCA_902168405.1 Peromyscus aztecus
CTGAAACCATCTGGTCCTGGGCTTTTTTTGGTTGGGAGACTTTTAATGACTGTTTCTATTTCCTTAGGGGTTACTGGACTATTTAAATAGTTTATCTGGTCTTGATTTAACTTAGGTATGTGGTACCTATCCAGAAAATTATCCATTTCTTTTAGATTTTCCAGTTTTGTGGAATAGAGGTTTTTGAAGTATGACCTGATGATTCTCTGGACTTCCTCAATGTCTGTTGTTATGTCCCCCTTTTCTTTTCTGATTTTGTTAATTTAGATGCTCTCTCTGTCTTTTGGTTAGTTTGGATAAGGGCTCGTCTATCTTGTTGATTTTCTCAAAGAACCAACTCTTTGTTTCATTAATTTTTTGAATTGTTCTCTTTGTTTCTATTTTATTGATTTCAGCTCTCACTTTGATGATTTCCTGGCGTCTATTCTTCCTGGGAGACTTTTCTTCTTCTTGTTTTAGAGCTTTCAGGTGTGCAGTTAAGTCACTAGTGTGAGATTTCTCCAACTTCTTTATGTGAGCATTTAGTGCTATGAATTTCCCTCTTAGCACTGCTTTCATAGTGTCCCATAGGTTTGGGTATGTGGTGTCTTCATTTTCATTGATCTCTAGGAAATCTTTAATTTCTTTCTTTATTTCTTCCTTAACCCATTGGTGATTCAGTTGAGCATTATTCAGTTTCCATGAGACTGTAGGTTTTCTGTAGTTTTTGTTGTTGTTGAAATCTAACTTTAAACCTTGGTGGTCTGATAGAACATAGGAGGTTATTCCAATTGTTTTGTATCTGTTGAGATTTGCTTTGTGGCCAAGTGTGTGGTCGATTTTAGAGAACGTTCCATGGGGTGCTGAGAAGAAGGTATATTCATTTTTGTTAGGATGGAATGTTCTGTAGATATCAATTAAGTCCATTTGAGTCATGACATCAGTTAAGTCCTTTATTTCTCTGTTAATTTTCAATTTGGGAGATCTGTCCAGTGGTGAAAGTGGGGTGTTGAAGTCTCCCACTATTAATGTGTGGGGTTTTATATGTGGTTTAAGCTTTAGTAATGTTTCTTTTACATATGTGGGTGCCCTTGTGTTTGGGGCATAAATGTTGAGAATTGAAACTTCATCTTGGTGGATCTTTCCTGTGATGAGTATGTAATGCCCTTCTTGATTTCTTTTGATTGATTTTAGTTTGAAGTCTATTTTGTTGGATATCAGGATGGCTACACCCGCTTGTTTCTTAAGTCCGTTTGATTGGAAAGTCTTTTCCCAGCCTTTTATTCTTAGGTAGTGTCTGTCTTTGTATTTGAGGTGTGTTTCTTGTATGCAGCAGAAAGATGGGTCCTGCTTTCCTATCCATTCTGTAAGCCTGTGTCTTTTTATAGGCGAATTAAGTCCATTGATATTAAGAGATATTAATGACCAGTGATTGTTCATTCCTGTTATTTTTGGTGGTAGTGTGTCTGTACTTCTTTTGTTTGGGGTTTACTGCTGTGGGGTTATCTATTGCCTGTGTTTTCGAGGGTGTATCTGACTTCCTTGGGCTGGAATTTTGCTTCTAGTGCTTTCTGTAGGACTGGGTTTGTGGATAAGTATTGTTTAAATCTGGCTTTGTCTTGGAATGTCTTGTTCACTCCGCCTATGATGATTGAAAGTTTTGCTGGGTATATTAGTCTAGGCTGGCATCCATGGTCTCTTAGTGTCTGCATTACATCTGTCCATGTTCTTCTGGCTTTCAGAGTCTCCATTGAGAAATCGGGTGTTATTCTGATGGGTTTGCCTTTATAATTCACTTGGCCTTTTTCCTTTGCTGCTCTTTATATTCTTTCTTTATTCTATATGTTTAGTTGCTTAATTATTATGTGTCGAGGGGACTTTTTTTGGGGGTCTAGTCTGTTTGGTGTTCTATAGGCTTCTTGTATCTTCATAGGCATTTCCTTCTTTAAGTTGGAAAAGTTTTCTTCTATGATTATGTTGAATATATTTTCAGTGCCTTTGAGTTGGTATTCTTCTCCTTCCTCTATCCCTATTATTCATAGGTTTGGTCTTTTCATGGTGTCCCAAATTTCTTGGACATTTTGGGTCATGACTTTGTTGGCTTTAGTGTTTTCTTTGACTGATGAATCTATTTCTTCTACCTTATCTTCCACGCCAGAGATCCTCTCTTCCATCTCTTGCATTCTGTTGGTTATACTTGCTTCTGATGTTCCCGTTCGTTTACTCAGATTTTCTATTTCCAGCATTCCGTCTGTTTGTGTCTTCTTCATTTTTCTATTTCCCTTTTCAGGTCTTGGACCTTCATCTGTTTCATTGCTTTTTCATGATTTTCTTTCAGGGCTTTATTGTTTTCTTCCAGGGCTTTATTGTTTTCTTCCAGGGTTTTATTGTTTTCTTCTACTTTATTTGTCCTTTCCTCTAGTTTTTTATAGCGTTCTTCCCATTTTTTGTTTGTCTTTTCCTCTATATAAGCCTTTACCTTCTTCATGATGTTACTCATAAGGCTGTTTTCTTCTGCTTCTTCCAATTTTTGATGATCAGCTCTAGATGTTGGAGGAGGGCTAGGTTCTGGTGATGCTGTATTGCTCTTCATTTTGTTGTATGTACTTCTGCCTTGACGTCTGCCCATCTCATTGTGGTTCGATCTTGGTCTTATCAGCGCACTTGGTCCAGAAAGAGCTGACAGATTCGGGAAGTCTCTCTCTCTTGCCCAGATAGGACTCTCTTGTCCAAATGGGAAGTCCGAGCAGGATGGGAGCTCTTGTCCAGAGGGGAAGTCCAGGGCAGGATGGGAGCTTTTGTCCAGCAGGGAAGTCCAGGGCAGGATGGGAGCTGGGGGCCGGTCTCTAAGTCTCAGGAAGTGACTGGGGTCTCCGGGGATGATGGGCTTGGGGGCAGGGCTTGGAGATTGCAGGGTCTGTAGGGGATTTTGGAGAAGGGGAGCCTTCCCGGTAGGGGTGGGGGTAGAAGGGAGCCTGCCCTGATTTTTGATTTTTATTGTTTTTAATGGTGTGTGTGTGTGTGTGTGTGTGTGTGTGTGTGTGTGTGTGTGTGTTGCTTGCAGAGGCCAGAGACATCAGAGCCCCTGAAGCTGAAGTTACAAACATGGGTACTTGGATGGAACTAAACTCGGGTCCTCTGCAACAGCAGTGTGTGCTTTTAACCACTGAGCCAGATCTCTGGCTCTCATTTCTTCTTTATTTAACCTGAAGTATTGTTCAAGGGGCAGTGGAATGAATACATTAGAAAATAAAGGGAAGTTGCTGCTCCACAAACTTACAAAACACCCCTGTATTTAATGCATATACAAGGTAAAACATAATGACCAAGAGAAATAATTCTTGTGTGGTTTTCTTACAAAACTATCCACAAGCTACCCACCTAATGTTAGGCAGTACATTAGCTGTAGGGGAAAGCTTCATCTAGTACAAGGATGAAGTTGGTCAGATATTGCAATTTTAATCTTTGCCAGTAGGTGGCAGTCATGCCTCACAGTTACCTAAAGCTGAGTGGCACTTACAACTCGCAAGGAGTCTTAAATTCTTTGATTTTATAATGCTAGCATTTCCTGTGCTGTCTAATTATCTCTGTGGAATGGGTTGAGTACATGAAGACTTACTCAATACAATCCAAAATACAGGTAATGTGGTAGTGTAATTTTCAGTGACAATTTATATACTTTAAGATTGTCCCCAAAGTGTACCAAATCTTGTTGAAGCCCATGGATTACATTTATATTCACGATGAACAATCTACTGTGATGGAAATAGTCTTATGGAAGCACAGCATTCTGTTAAATTATATGGTCAGACACAGAATTGAGATTCTAATAAAGGTTTTCACAGAGGAAAATGAGATTGAAAAATAAAACCCATTCCTGGAAACTGATATACCTTTTAATCAGGCTTGAAAAGTCATTCTGATGATCTGCAGGAAGTCTTTGCTATTTTAGAGGGACGAGAACACTGTTCTGGGCTTAGAAAAGAATTGTGTATTTTGAGTTCTGATTAAAGATTTTAGAAACATTCTCACCACTATACTCATTGTTTTTTTGTTTTTGTTTGTTTGTTTTTTTTTTCTAGTCCAGATTGAGCATTACAGCATGCATTCTCAGGCTAGTCTATACTCATCTTTCAGTCACTTGTATTATTTTTGGCAGGGTCGCACTGTGTGGCATAGGCTGGCCTTCAAATTACTGTCTTCCTCCCTCTACCTCCTACATGCTTGTGTTACCAGTGTGGGTGACATCATGCCCAGCTTAATAGGACTGTTTTTTAACATATGTAAATGTGTATGTGTGTGCAGATGCATGCATGTGAAAGCCAGATCGCACTCAGGTGTCTTTCTAAGATGCAACCCACTTATTTCAGTGTCTGTTACTGGCCTGGTATTTGCCCAGTGTGTTAGGTGGCTGAACCACATGCTCCAGGGACTGACCTGTCTGGAACTCCCCCTTACAGTCTCTTGCCCCACTGTTTTATTTTTGTTTGCTTGCTTTTTAACCTATTGTGATGGCTAACCTTGGTTGTCAACTTGACTACATCTATAATCAACTAAAATTCAAGCAGCTGGACAGGTCTGTGAAGGATTTTCTTGATTGGGTCATTTGAGGTGGGAAGACTGACATTAAAATGGGTCATAACTGGTGGAAACCTCTAAGCCTCTATGAAAGAAGGTTGGTTTTTTTTTTTTTTTTTTTTTTTTTTTGCCTGCTTGCTTTCACTCCTGCTGGCAAGCTTATCTACTCTGCTGCTGAGGCATTTCTTCCCTGGAATTAGCACCTGTTTCTTTAGAACTCCAATATGATCCGAAGACCAGCTAAGACATCCAGCCCTGTGGATTGAACAACTACTGCGTTCTTGGCCTTTCCTGTGGGGGATAGGCATTGTTGGACTACAGATCATAGCCTGTAAGCCACTCTAATTAATCTCCTTTTAGCATACACACACACACACACACACACACACACACACACACACACACACTATGAGTTCAGTGCTGCTCTGCTAGATAACCCTGATTACTGGGTTACAGGGATTGAATTCAGGTCCTTGCACTTTAAACTGATGAGCTGTCTCCTCAGACCCCCACACTCCTTATGTTAAGCAAATAATTGAGGTTGTGTTTGGATGAAACCTAGGTATGAATACAATTGAGAGGTTTATTTGTTTTTTGCTGTTTTGACTGAATTGTTTGAGGCCACTGTGCCTCCAACACTTCTTTCCGGCCTGCTAGTCCTTCTCCTTGCTATGTTGGGTGACACTGTTGTTTGCTTTCTATCTGGCCTATCTCCTGAATTACACAATAACAACTATCTTATTTTAAGAACCTTGAGTCATTTTGATTGCATTGTTGAGGAGCTTCCAATTAGTAATCAGAAGATCTTCTGCTGGCATTTGTAAGAACCACCCAAGAGTTGACTTAGTGGCTTGTAAGTCACAGACTTGAATATTCTATGCTTTTTTTCCTATGTCATATTTGGAATTTGGCTGAAGGTACTTTAAGAAGTTGCCAGAAAGAAGTTATATTAGTTTTGTTTTTGTTGCTATGATAGAACACCCCTGACAAAAGCAAGTGGAAGAAGAAAGGTCTATTTGTCTCACAGTCCCAGAGGGAGACAGTGCCATCATGGCCATCAAGGCAGGGCAGGCAGGGCAGGAGGACCATGAGGCCACACTGCACTAGCAGGCAGGAAACAGAGAGAGAATAGGAAGTGGGGCCATAAGCTCTCAAAGTCCCTCCCTAACATACACCCCCCAACAAGACTTCACCTCCTAAAGGTTCCACAACCTTCCAAACAGTGCCACCAGTGGGGCCCGTGTGTTCAAACACATGAGCCCGTGGGGGTGCATCTCCTGTCTAAACCACAACAGAAGCCAAGAACCAGGTCTGCTGGCTTCCGACGGTCAGTCCCGCAGTGTTGTGCACATTTCTGCAGAGTGCCTTGGATACATTTCTTTCTCACTTCCGTTCTTTCTGTAGATATGTGCCTGACATGCAAGCCTAGGAGTAAAGCGGTCATTGTATTCAGAGAAATTTCTTTCGTGAAATTACAACTTTTTGCCATTTTTTTGGAGGGTGACAGGAGAGTATTAGGAAAATTTCAAACTCCTGTGGTATTTGGAATCTCTCGGATCCTAGCTAGAATGTTCATGATGTCTGTCTGCAGCTCCTGGTTCTATCTTCAGTTGGACTTAATCCAACTGCTTGTTATGCAAAATTATGTCTGATGGCCTCCACATCTAATGTAACTATGCTTCAAGTTAACAGAGAAGATCAAAATTTTTACCTGCTGTGCCTGTTATAGCCCAGAACTTGTTTTTCTTTTTCTTTTTCTGTGAGGCCAAAGGAGAAAATGGAAAACACACACACACACACACACACACACACACAAAAAAAAAAAACCAACCAACCAAACAAAAAAACCACCACACCAATGAACCAGCAATAACAACTCTCTGTAGCTGACATGAGACAAGAACTAAAATGGGTAAAATTGTCTAGAGAAAAATGAAAAATCGATCTTTGGTTTTGCGTTAATGGCAGCACTGAGGATTTTAACGTAAGGATAGTGGGGTATGAAATCTTTCAGAACATGAAGACTGTCAATTTAGAGATTTTTGTTTAAGTCACTTCAACATAGACCCTTCCAAAGTCTAGGTGAAAAGCCAGAGAGAGCACAAGGGTCTTGCTAGAGAAGAATCAGAGAGATTAAAGCGAAGTCACTGCGCACTGTGGCATTTTAACAGAGTGATAGCTGAAGAGCAGTGTTCATATTTTTTGCCTTTGCTAAGTGAATCTGGTAATGGTAAAGTGGAAGAAACAAACAAACTATAAGACAAAACCAACAAAACACCATTGAGAGATTGAAAGAAAACCTTCCTCAAAGAAGAGTTGTGACCCCAGCAAAGTCTGAGAGAAGACAGCATGGTCCACTGCTTCTAAATTAGATCACAGATTTTCCCTAACTCATGGCAGTATCTCAGGACTCACCCTGAAGGCAAATATCTGAGAAAATTACAGTGTAATATCCTAGGTTTATTGGTTCCTGCTGAGATTACAGGGAGGCAAAAACATGCACATAAGCCGGGCGGCGGCAGCGCACGCCTTTAGTCCCAGCACTCAGGAGGCAGAGGCAGGCGGATCTCTGTGAGTACGAGGCCAGCCTGGGCTACAGAGTGAGTTCCAGGAAAGGCGCAAAGCTACACAGAGAAACTGTCTTGAAAAACCAAACAACAACAACAACAACAACAAAAACAAAAACCAAAAAACCCCACCAAAACCAAACCAAACAAACAAAAACAACAAACAAAAACCATGCACATACATGGAAATCCATGGGGCCCAAAAGAGCTGGCAGTGCATAACACAGAGAGAGAGGGCACTGGGCAGAGTTAAGCCTTTGCCTCTGCAGCAGATGATGGATCCCACTTAATATATGCCAGCCCTGGGAGGGAGGACCTTCTCTTGGAAGCACCAGAGCAGACTTCAGATGCAAACTTTACCCACTGAGATGTTCTTGTGATTAATGGCCTGGATCATCACTTTTCCCTTTATACATAGGAAAATTTTAATGTCGACACAAGACTCCAATAATAATTTTTTGTGAGCACCTAAAGAACTTTGCAGATTAGAAGCAGAGGACAGTAAGATTATGTTTACCAGGCTGAAGAATTCTATCTTATTGCCTTAGATGTTGGGAATCAGGGGAAGCTTATGAGATGATGAAGATGACAAAATTATGTCTAATTTATGTGGATACAAAACAATGGGATGTTTTGATGGCTAATCATTGCCAACCTGGCTAGATTTGGTATTAACTAGGAGACACACATTTAGGTGTGTCTGGAGAATGCTCCTGAGGTTTTGCTGGGAACCTTGATCTTGGGCAGTGCCTTTTCATGGGCTGAAGTCTGAGACTGAACTAAAAAAGGGAAAAAGAGGAAACTACTGGGAACCACCACTGTTGAGGTTAGTTTTTGTCAACTCAACACAAGCTCAGGCCATCTAGAAAGAGGGACCCTCAACTGGGGCCTCCATCAGATTGTCTTGTAGACATGTCTATGAGACATTTTCATGGGTGCTTGTTTGATTAGTGATTGATGGAGGAGGGCCCAGCCCACTCTGGACAGTGTCATCTCTGAATATTATACTCTGGGTATAATAAAGCAAGCCAAGTAGCAACATTCTTTCATGACCTTTGCTTGAGTTCCTGCCTTGCTTTTACTCAGGGATTGAGTGTACTTGGGATATATAAGCCAAATAAACCCCTTCCTCCTCAAGATGCCTTTGGTGAGTGTTCTATTACAACAATAGAATGTATACCAGAACAAGCACGGGTCTCTGCTTCCCCAGTGCAGACACAGTGCAACTCCTGCTGCTCCTCATCACCATCGTGTACCTTTCCCATGATGGTCGCCCTCAGACTGTGAGCCAAAATAAACCTTCCTTCCTCAAGCTGCATCTGTCACACTTTTTGTCACAGCAGGAGGAAAGTAACCAATGTGATTATTTTTTAATTTATTTTTGTTGCCATGATCAAATGCATGACAGAACCAATTTAAGGAGGAAGTATTTCTTTTGGCTCATAGTTGTAGAGGGCTCAGTCTATGGCACTTGGCTCTTTGCTTCTGGGTTGTGGTAAGGAAAAACCTCATGGTGGGACCATGTGGCAGAGGATCTTCTTAATGGTAGATTTAGAGCAGAGAAAAGGCTAATAGTCCAAGGCAAGACAGAACAAGAAGGAAATGCCCTCAGTGATCCACTTTCTCTAACTAGAACCCCACTCCTACTTTTTACCATTTTTTGATAATGTCATCATATTAAGCATTGACGATATCAGATTTCTCATATCTAATCATGTCTAGAGAGGTCTCCTCCATCCATCAGATTCCTGGATCCACTCAGAGAGGTGCTTCATTAAGCTCCTACATGATTCTAATTCAACCAAGTTGACAAGAATAACCCTCCAGACACAATTAGAATCCTTTAAGCAAAAGTAAGTAGGATCTTGAGTCTGGGAGATGTCTCAGTGAGTAAAGGTGCCTGTTGCCAAGTTTTCTGACTTGATTCAACACCTGGAACCCACATGGTGGAAGAAGAGCACTGAGTCCTGCAAATTGTCCTTTGGTCTCCACACATATGCCATGGCCTGAGAGCCTCCGCCAAAACAAATAAATAAATACAATAAGAAAAATTTAAAAACAATGAAGTAGGAACTAGATGATGGATAATCAAGATAAGAAGGACACAAGAAAATGGATGAAAGGGTAAACATGAGGTAGCTTAGCAACTGCTTGAACACATCAATCAAGAGAAAGAAGAACCACAATGATACAGGATTTTCAGATAGAGCCACTATCAGATGCATGGAAGTAGTCACGGAGATGCCATCCTTAGGAATGAAGCAGGTTTGGGAAGAGACTTGAACCCAGTTTTCAATATAGACTTTAAGATGCCTGGGCAAAGTCATAATGAATTTTTTGTGAAGTTACAAAAATCTGAAGCTGTTGTTTGGAGAGGAGAGAGTTGGAGCAGACAGGGTTAATTTCATTGGAAAATTTATGCTTCTTGTAAACATTGATTTTAGTTTTGTAATTTATTCTTTCATACACATGTGTTTGTTTTACAAATATTTACTTTTTTGTTTTTCAACTGAGCTTGACATTCAGTTAAAAAAACTTAAGCATACACCTTGGTATTTGTTCTTGTTTGGTTTAATGTAAAAATATGACTTAAGATTAGTTACCGTTAAATAGCATTGACACTTCTGAATGTTACTGCCTGCATTCTCCTGGCTGGAGCAATGTACACATCAGCCTTTGTTTCAGTGACAACCTGGATGTTACTGTCCACAACACACCAATGAGCTTAGTTTGAACAGTTCATGCAGAAGTAGAATGGTAATCTAAAGGGAGAGTGAATAAGGGGTTGAAGGGCCACAGAAAGGGTGAGGGGCAAATTCATATTTATGAGGAAGAGGAGGGGAAACGTAAGAGGCTGCTAGGAACAACCAGAGAAATGGCATACTATGAGTTCTCAGGGGAGGAAGAGGATGAATCATGGATTGTCAACTTAGTCAGATGTTCTAGCACATGTTGAATGAAGAGTGTTTGGTTTAGGGAGGAGAGGCTGTGGGAAGATGATTCTGGTAGAGAAAAGATAGTAGAAATCAGAGCCCAAGAATCAAGAAATATGCTAATAGCCAGATGCCATAAATTTACAGTCTTGCTGCCTGAGAATCTGAGGCAGGAGCCCAGATAAACTTCTCTTTAGTTTAGACTGTAAAAGGTCTGGATGAAATGTAGCTTTGTTTGAAAGGGATGAGAGAACAGAAGCAGGGCAGACAGTCTAAAATCTCCACACAAGTGACCGTATAAAGTTATTGTAACTTTGTTTGGAAAACAATACATTAAGTCATTATGGATTAAAAATGAAAATCATTGAAGGCCAGGCATGATGGTTCAGGCTTCTAGACCCAGGTGCTTGCTGGGGTGAAGTAGGAGGATCATAAGTTCACCCAGGAATTCAGGGCCACCTGAGCAGCAGAGCCTGACCTTACAAAAAAGAAAGAGCTAGGGTGGAGCTAGACATAAAAAAGGAAACAAAGGAAGGGAATAGAGGAAGAAGATTTTGAATGGCGATCTATGTTTTTGCAGGTCAATGTGAACTATGCAGCTGAGAAGAAAGTATGGAAAATATAATAAGAGAGGGAGTCCGCAAACCTCATGATGTCATTGTTTTTCTCTGCTGAGTAGTATTCCATTGTGTATATGTACCACATTTTATTTATCCATTCTTCAGTTGAAGGGCATCTAGGTTGTTTCCAGGTTCTGGCTATTACAAACAATGCTGATATGAACATAGCTGAGCAAGTGCCCTTGTGGTATGATTGAGCATTCCTTGGGTATATGGCCAAGAGTGGTATAGCTGGATCTTGGGGGAGATTGATTCCCAATTTTCTAAGAAAGCACCATATTGATTTCCAAAGTGTCTGTACAAGCTTGCATTCCCACCAGCAGTGGAGGAGAGTTCCCCTAGCTCCACATCCTCTCCAGCATAAGGTGTCTTCAGTGTTTTTGATCTTAGCCATTCTGACTGGTGTAAGGTGGTATCTCAGAGTTGTTTTGATTTGCATTTCCCTGATAATTAGGGATGTTGTGCTAGAAACCCCATCTAATGACTGAGGGATCTGGAAGCAGAGATCCACGGCTAGGCCCTGGGTGGAGCTCCAGGAGTCCAATTAGCGAGAAAGAGGAGGGTCTATATGAGTGAGAATTGTTGAGACCAAGGTAGGATAAAGCACCGGGACAAATAGCCAAATGAATGGAAACACATGAACTATGAACCAATGGCTGAGGGGCCCCCAACTGGATCAGGCCCTCTGAATGGGTGAGACAGTTGATTGGCATGAACTGTTTGGGAGGCATCCAGGCAGTGGGGTGGGGTCCTGTGCTCATTGCATGATTTGGCTGTTTGAAACCTGGGACTTATGCAGGGTCGCTTGGCTTGGCCTGGGAGGAGGGAACTGGCCCTGCCTGGACTGAGTCTACCAGGTTGATCTCAGTCGTCGGGGGAGGCTTTGCCCTGGAGGAGGTGGGAATGGGGGGTGAGCTGGGGGGAAGAGGAGGGGGGCGGGAGGGGGGAGAACAAGGGAATCCGTAGCTGATATGTAGAACTGAATGGTATTGTAAAAAAAAACAAAAACAAAACAAAAACAAAAAACAAAAAACAAAAAACAAAAAACCATAATGCACACAGAGTAATGTGGGGCACATATTAGGCATGCCTTAAGTTTGTCTAAATTCTAAGAACTGTTTATGTAACTAGATGTATATATACCATGCAGAGTTTACAAATGTGTTTAGACTATCAAAAAAAAAAGAGAGTCTGCTGTGGGATGTTCTGTATGGCAAATGTGTTGCTAATAAAACACTGATTGGCCTGTGGCTAGGCAGGAAGTGTAGGCAGGACTAACAGAGAGAATAAAAAGAACAGGAAGGCAGAGGGAGGCTCTGCCAGCCAGCCGCCACCAGGACAAGCAGCTTGTAAAGATGCCAGTAAGCCATGAGCCACGTGGCAAAGTATAGATTTATAGAAATGGATTGATATAAGATATAAGGACAGTTAGCAAGAAGCCTGCCACGGCCATACAGTTTGTAAGCAATGTAAGTCTCTGTGTTTACTTGGTTGGGTCTGAGCAGCTGTGGGACTGGCAGGTGAAAGAGATTTATCCTGACCGTGGGCCAGGCAGGAAAACTCTAGCTTCAAGAGTCCATCTGGGGAGCAGAGTCTGGGGGATCCTTGGTGCTAATTATGACACCACCTCTGACTCCCTCTTTTATTTCCAGGACAACTAAAGACTATTTCCATAATTAAACAGCAAACAGTGGTTAGGGAGATGGCTCAGTGGGTCAAAGAACTTGTCATAAAAATATAAGATACAGAGTTTGAGTCCTCAGTTCCCAATGAATGTCAGGCTGGAGACACACAGGAGGTAAAGGCAGGGAATCCCCAGGCTGATATGGCTGTCTCTACTAGCTGAACTGGTGAGTTTTGGGCTCAAGGGAGAGGTCCAGAATCAATAGCACTGTATAAGGTGCAGTGCTATTAAGGAAGACACGATGTCAACCTGCAGCTCCTGTATGCATGATGCACACAGGTACATTTTTCACACATGTGCTCTCACACCTGTGAAATGCCCATACACATACACCACATACACACAAAAGCAAACAAACAACAACAACAATCCAAATGCTGTCTGTTTTTTTAAAATAACAGATCTGAGGAAAGTAAAAGGTGGCCTTTGTTCTTGGTGGAAAATGAGTTGTGGGGAGCAGAGGATGCTTCATGCGGATGATACACGTCTGTGCATAGCACACTGTTCCAGAAGCTTCCACCTTGCTAGTCTGGATGATGTCTGGCATGACCCAGTGATGAGCTCTGCCTCTCTTCTATCATCTAATGGATTGTATTAAGCCACGTAAGCACGGTAATTTAATTATTGCTGCCCTTGATGAATGATGCTCTCTAATGTTCTTGGACTGAGGAGCCCAAATCAGAAGCACAGGTTAGGTTGGCATTTGACTTCATTGAAGTGCCAGGATTCTAGAATTTAGACCATGTTCCTAGAGAAAACTAAAGTCTGGCTGCCAAGTTTGCTAAATATGCACAAAACAATCCCATACCCATGAGTGGCGGGGCATGCATTTCCTTTGCCAACTTGGCTAAAGCAAACACACACTCTCCTTTTCCAACTTGAAACTAAAGAGCCAATCTCACCCAGATCCCTGGAGGGCCAGTTCAGCATGTCGACCAGCTTCCCTTGTGTGAGTCTCTCATCAAACATCAGCGTTAATTATGACTGATTAGATGAGTTGCATTTGTTGACAGAATAGCTAATGGAACTAATCAACTCCAATTTTTTCAAGTTAATTTTGTAAATGTATTCCAACTGAAGCACCATGGGGTAGGGACTTTTCTTGTTGAAGCTCTTTATTAACAAGAAGAAAGAAGTCTGGAATAAACAATTGTAGTTTTCTTAAATTACTTAAGCTTGTACTTGATAAAAAGAATTTTTTGAAGCTCTGGAGCAGTCTGTAGAAGCTGACAAGGAGTTCATGGTACCATGAACCAGCTGTTCTCAGATACTGTCTGCTTTAGAAATGTCTGCTTAAGAATTCCTCATTTGAGCCGGGCGGTGGTGGTGCACGCCTTTAATCCCAGCACTCGGGAGGCAGAGGCAGGCGGATCTTTGTGAGTTCGAGGCCAGCCTGGTCTCCAAAGCGAGTTCCAGGAAAGGCGCAAAGCTACACAGAGAAACCCTGTCTCGAAAAACCCCCCCAAAAAAAAAGAAAAAAAAAAAAAGAATTCCTCATTTGGGACAATGGATCTCACCAAAGAGCATGTTAAACTGAATCTGTATTCATCGGTTGGTTGGCTGACATTGAATACATCTCTTTCTGTTCAAAAGTGGACATCTGTTGCTATAGTTGCAACGCTGCATTACTGATGTCCAACCTCTGGAGTTAGCAGGGACACTTTTCCACGTGTGGAAGTAGAACAGCGCCCTGAACTCAACAGCTTCCCTCAGCAATGGTAAATATTTTGATTAATAAACCAACCAACCAACCAACCAAACAGAAACAACAAACAAAAACAAGGCATGTAAGTTACTTCTTAAATTCAATCCCAAAGCCACTTTGAAGTTTCCTTAAAGATGCATTCATTTTCATGGTTCCATGAGCACAGCCCTCTGTGCTGTTTGAGTTAGCTCTTTGACACTCGGGCATCTGAGTGCAAAGCTGTGCTTTCTCTCCCTCCCTGCATCCTTCCCCTTCCTTTTTCCTTCTCCTCCCCATCCCTCCCTTCCCTTTAATTGAAATGACATATTCTAACTTTCAAAGGCAGGAGATTTTGTTGACAATGAAAATATCTTTGCTTCGTTTGGCATTTACTAACAATTTATATCGAAGAACTTTCAAGACTTATTTGTGTGGCAGTTCATTTTTATGAATTTTTGCAATTAAAGTAATTCACTATATATATGTAATTGTCTCATATACAGACATCTAGCCTTATGATTTGAAAGGTCATTTTGAAATATTATTTTGTGGTGCTCACATGGGATATGGAAAACCTAGGAATACTGTAGTTCAATTCCAGAAGTTAGAGTTGGAGAAAAGGTCATGAAGCACGTGGATTTCACCTCTGCTGTCGTCATGTAAATCATTTAGTTGTTCAGTGTTTGCTCTGAAATGAGTGAAGGTTTGCATTTTATTCTTGTCAAAACACTTGTGAGCTGACATTGAAACAATGATGTTTGAAATGTCACCTTTGATGCCTGTCTTCTGGTCTCACGCTGGTGCTGTTATAAACCTAATACTTCTGAGACCTCTGGAGGGTTTGTTTTACTTTCCTCACAGTGGCTGTACTCAGTACCCCTTCTCCCCTCAGCCTGAGGGAATCCTGTTCCCCCACAGGGCTCAGAGAGTTAGAGTAGCAACTGGCTACCTTTTGTCTTTGCTGGTGTCAGGAAGCCTCTCTCCTTCCTCACTGCCCCAACTACAACCCCCCCCCCCATGCTCCTCCCTGCTCCTTCCTGTCAACTAGTTGCTAACCCCACCTCTCTGAGCCCAGGGTAATTTTACTTAATCAACACAAATGCAACACATCTTTACATAGTTAAACAAATGCAGCATAAAAAAATGTAACACATCTTTGCCTAGTTAAACAAATATTCCAAACACAGTACAGAGAGGTGGCAAATATCCATATGTGCACATTGATGACAGTTCATGGAGATCAGAGAATAGAGACTTGGATACCATTGTTATTTTAGTTTCCTGAATGCAGAAATGATATCAAACAAGGGAAGCTGATTGTCCATTTGTTATGAGACCATTTTAAAACAAACATCATCATTGAGGTGTTTCTTCCAGCCCTGTCTTGCCTCCCCACTCCCCCACTTACAGCCTGATTTGTGATACAGTAAACAAAGTTAGCTGGGCTATGGGGGAGTTCTCACTACAACAGATTCTATACAAGAATCACATCTATGTTCATACAATAAATAGAACTGAAGTTATCAGAGCAGCAGATGATTAAGAAAGGGTTAAAATACCAAACAGCAGAGGAGGCAGCTCAGTAGGTAAAGTGCTTGCCAAGTAAATGTGGGGACTTGAGTTCAAATCCCTAGTACTCATATAAAATACTTAGTGTGGTAGTGTGTACCCATAATTCCAGCACTTGGGGGCAGAGAAAGGAGGATCAAAGGGCTGCCCAGTCTAGACCATTGGTGAGCTCCAGGTTCAATGAGAGATCCTGTCAAAACCAAAACAAAACAAAATGACAACAAAACACAAAACAAAAACAAAAATAAAAAACATGGAAACAAATGGAGGAAGACACCTAATGTTGACCTTTAACTTGCACAGTTGCACAACCAGGCTCATGCACACCAACACATGTACACACCTGCATGCACATACTAACTTAAAAAGAAAAGTCCTTATGAGAACACTGCCTGCACCTCCAAGAAAGAATTCTAAATGTTATGGATGTGGGAGAGTTGACTAGCTTAAATTTTTACATAGTGAGAAGCAGCTTTGCACATCTTCTGGGCTGGAAAGTGATTAATTTCTGTGCATGTGTACCTCATCCAACCATCAGAAGGCTCTGCATGACTGCTGTAACTCTTATACAGCTGGCTAGACTGAAGCCCTGTATATTAGTGACTTTTCTGTTACTGTGATAAAAGAACATGACCAAATAAAACTTAAGGAAGAAATAATTTATTTTGGATTCCAATTCCAGAGGCATAGAGTCCATCGTGGTGGGAACGAGGCAGCATGGCAGCAGGAGAAGGAGGCTGGCTGTTCACATCGTCACCTGCACACAGGAAGCAGGAAGCAGGATAAAGTTATAATCCCTCAAAGTCTGCTTCCCAGTGATGCAGTTCCTCTGGTAAGGCTGTGCCTCCTAAAGAGTCAATAACCTCCCTGAGCAGTGTCACCATCTGGGGACAAGTCTTCAGATACATGAATGTACTGGAGACATTTTTCGTTCAAACAACTAGAGCCTGTTTCCATAGCCTTGAGACTGCTAAGAGTGGGTATAAAGGAAATAAAAGCTATTCTACAAGTTTTCTGTGCTATGCTGGATAGTTTTATGTCAACGTGACATAAACTAAAGTCATCTGAGAAGAAGGAGCCTCAGCTGAGGAAATGCCTCCATGAGATCCAACTGTAAGGCATTTTCTCAATTATTGATGAATGGGGGAGGGCCCAGCCCATGGTGGGTGATGCTATCCGTGAGCAAGCCATGGGGAGCATGCCAGTAAGCATCATTCCTCCATGGCTTCTGCATCAGCTCCTGCCTCCAGATCCCTCCCTGACCTACTTGAGATTCCGTTCTGACTTTCTTCAGTGATGGTCTATGATGTAAATCCAATAAGCCTTTTCCTCCCCAAGTTGCTTTTATCATGGTGTTTTATTACTGCAATAGTAACTCCCACTAAGACACGTGCTTAGTGTGTTTTTAATTATAAATGTTTGTTTTGGGATCTACGATTCTTTTCAATATACAGGTCCTGTCCTCTGAAGTGGTCTCTTCCTTCTGGCCTTCTTCCTCACTAGAGTTCCAGCCTCCCTAGAGTTAATATGATAGGGAGAGGGGAGCATACAGACAGCAGGACTGGTGATTTCAAGTGTGGAGTTTGTGTGCAAATGCTGGTGGCTGCTCAGCTAGGCTCATCTGAGTGTCCTGTAGGAAGGCTGTGGAATTTTAGGGCACATGTGGTGAAGAGTTTGTCTTCACTTGGCTGCGCTACTGGCCGATAGTGGAGTCTTTAAGAGGCTGGAAAGAAGTGGAGTGGAAAAGAGTCGGAGTATTGAGATTGTACCCTTGAGGGAGGCCAGATATCTGGCTCACTCTTTCTATCTTTGCTTTCTAGCTGCCATGACATAGCAGTCTTCCTCTGCCTCATGCTCCTGTCCTTTCCATCACAGGCTTCAAACAACCAGGTCAAACAACCTATAACAAAATGTTTGAAACCATGAGCCAAACAGATCTTTCTTTTCAAAATTTATTAAAATTTGTGTATGTGTATGTATCTGTATGGGCATATATGCATTTAAGTATAGGTACTTGAGGTAGCCAGGAAAGGGCATCTAGATCCCCTGGAGGTATAGGTAATTTTGGGTTGCCTAGTGTGGATGCTTATAATGAAACTCTGATCTTCTAAAACAGTAGTATGTATTCTTACTTACTGAGCCATCTCTCTAGTCTCATTTCTTTTAGGTTATTTCAAGCATATTGTCACAGTGGTGACTGACACACTCCCATAGTATGTATCAGCTCCCTACTCTTTGGTATTTGAAACCTGTTTCAGGTTTTAAGGTACGTATCAAAATGAATTTATTGTCTAAACATTCTGCAGTCTCTGTAGTTGAGAATCTTAAGCAGATTGATGTGTTACCTTTGAGTGGCCATGGACTGTAGGGAAGTTCAGTCGAGTGAAGTAAGAACAAGTGTGCCTGGATGGGAATGAAGCCCCACATACCAGAGCATGGCAGAGCAGAAGTAGCAGTTGAACTTCTGACCAGTTCACAAATGTGGCAAGTGGTGTGTACAGGGTCCTGCAGACAAAACAGAAGTGTGGGAGTTGGAGAAGATTAGATGTGGGCAACAAAGCCCAGGTAGGGAACACATCTGAAAAGAACCTCCAAATATCCAGGGATATGTAAAAAAGCAATAATACTGAATAGACATATTGACCTAGACAGAGGTGTTTAGAAACTTTCTTGTTTGTTGGAGAAAGTGATCAAAACTAAAGTCACAATTAAAAAAATAACTGAAGGATTCTGTTTATTAGAAAAATGAATTCAGCATCGAAGAGATTGGGTTAGTGGGTGTCTTAGTTATGGTTTCTATTGCTGTGAAGAGATACCATGATCATGGCAATTCATAAAGGAAAACATTTAATTGAGGTGGCTTACAGTTCAGAGGTTCAGTCCATTATCATCATGGCAGGAAGCACAACAGTGTGCAGGCAGACAAGTTGCTGGCTAAATATTGATCAGATGACAACAGAAAGTAGAGTGTTACATTGGGAATAGTCTAAGAATAGGGGACATCAAAGCCTGTCTCCACAGTGACACACTTCTTTCTACAAGGCCATACCTACTCCAACAAAGACACACCTCTTAATAAAGCTATTCCCATCAGGGGGCCATTTTCTTTCAAACCACCACAGTGGGTAAGAGCACTTGCTGAAAGCATGAACAATTGAGTTCAAATCTCTACCACCCACATAAAAAGCCAGGCAGGACTGTGTACCCTGTGACACCAGCATTAGTATTAGAGACAGCAGGATTCTGAGAGCTCACTGGCAGGCTAGCCTAGCTGACATGGCAAGCCTCTAGTTCAGTGAGAGACCCTGTCAGAAGACAATAGGGTTGAGAATGATAGAAGATATTTGAGGCCCTGCTTTCGTTTTCCATGCATCTGCACACTCATGTGAGTGCAGCACACACACACACACACACACACACACACACACACACACACACCCCTAGAAAAGAATAGGATAACACCATGAATAGTTACTCTTCTTGTCCCTGGAACACACCCCTTACCAGAAGCAACTCAGGGAAGGAAAGGTCTACTTTGGCTCACAGTTGGAAGGTATAGTCATCATGGTGAGGAAGACATGGTGGGAGGAGCTGGTCACATTGCACGGGTAGTCTGGAGGCAGAGAATGGTGAGTGCTGGGGCTCCACTCATTTTCTCTTTTTTATTGAATCCAGGGCCAGGGAATGGTGCCAACCTCATTCAAGGTAGGTCTTCTCTCCTCAGTTATATATCATTGAAAGTGCCCTCAAAGACAACCCAGAGGTGTGTCTCCTAGGTCATTTCAAATCCAGTCAAGCTGAGAATGATGATGAACCATCACATACACACAATAGATTTTTCTGACAGAACTGTTCTCAGCCCTAAGTTGTTAGTACTATCTATAGCTAGCCATTATGTAGCACATCAATATTCCCTCTACCTTGCCAACCCCTCTTTGGTTATTGGGACAGTACTGTCTTACCTTGTTGTAAGAGAGGACTGAATGAGCAGGAAATGCAGTCCAACAAAGCTAGTGAGTTGGATTATTTACAATGTTGAACATGAGAGTCTCAAGTTACTGTGAAGACAAGATGCATCCCTTTGCCTAAGGAGGGGTAGGGACATTTGCTGGAGGTGTGTTTGTTTAATGTGCTCTCAGAATTTTTGTCTTATGCTACCTAATTTCATAGCTTGCCACTGGGAATTTGGTATTTCTAGTAATTTGCAAGAGCATATGAGCTAAGTATCTGAAAGGACCAAAATAGATGTCATCACAGGCTGTCAGTCTTCTCTCAGAGTTCAGGCCTCAATTTCAGTTTCCTGAGACTTGAGCAAGCAGTTTCTGAGAGGGCTATGACATAGTCCTTGCAGTAGCTCCCATGGCAGCTTAAGGACAGAGCCTGGGACTTGTACAGGCCTGCCCCAAAATGATAACTGTAACCCCCAACCAGTAAATTCAAAGGTAACATACCCTCACTCAATCATATGACAAAAAGGTGGTCACTTGCGGTTTTTCCCTTTAAATACCCCTTACTCTGAGAGCTAAGAGCCGTCCTCCTCCACCCACTTTGTCAAGTGTTGGACACAGACCAAGCCTGGGCTTGCTTGTTATCAATTAACCCCTGTGTGTTTTGCATCAGTTATTGGCTCTGTGGTGGTCTTGCTCGGGGGTCTTGCAATATGGCCACAACATTTGGGGGCTTGTCCTGGATCCCCAGTAATCCCCAGACCCTGATCCAAGGGGTTCCTAACTGGCTGGTAAGTTTCTGTGTGTCTTTGTTTGTCCTTGTCTCTGTGTGACTCTGTATGTTCATTTTCTGAGGCGTGCTAAGGTCTGTGGTGTGATCCAGTAACGGACAGTGCCTGTGGCATTGGTGAGCTGGGATCACGGGGGTCTCAGGAGATGTTCAGGGCTCTGGAGGCAGGGGTGTGGAAGCCCCCGACGGGGATGTGGAAGCCTCTGGTGCATGTCTGATTGATGGGGATGTGGAAGATCCAATGTCTATTTGATCAAGGACAGTGAGCCTCAAGTCTGGATGGTTTTTGGTGTGATTGAACCTAGAGGGTCACTCTCCCCAGAGCACATCAGGCTGTCATTGTTCTTGGAGCTTTGTTGGTTGTCTCACTGGGACAAAGTTTCTTCGTGTGCCCTTGGTCTTGTGTGTAGTGTGTTAGTTGTTCTCATTGTTGACTTGACTGTGACGGACACTTCTTTTCCCCTAGACCTTTGCCTAGTCCACTGGAAGGATGTATGATCCACTGCCCATAATAGAGGGAACTGAGTCCTCCTGACTGAACTGAGATATGCAGGTAGGTAGCTCCTGCCTGGTGGAGCTTGTGTACTGTGGACGAGGCTGTCCTCTCAGGGCTGATGTGCCAGTTCTTAGATCGTCTGTGTAAATGTTATTTGTTTCTGTCTACTAACCTCCCTTGTTTTCCTGGAAGAAAAGGAGAGAGAGACATACCAAGGGCCACCTCCCTCCCTCCATAGCTCTCTTGTTATCAGGCCTGCAGCCAGCCAGCTGCTCTCACAGAGGGTGGGGGTGCATGCTCTTGGTACATACAGGCAGGCAGAGACAGGAGCTATGGACAGGGCAATGGGGACTGCCTGCAATTGACAAAAACTGTGTGAACACTGATCGGAGAATCTGACTGTAGTCAGAGGAGCTAACAAAAACTTTTGTTCAGGAACACTGGGAGCCAAGGACACACTCTGTGCCTACCACTCCCCCTCCCTTCCCTCCTAAGCCAAGTTCTTCACTATGACAACTTCAAGCTCTTTTCTGTTGGCCAGCAACTATCCTTGTTAACCCTTCTCTGTCGTGGTAATGCTTAAAAGAAAAATGTTGAATTAACAGTTAGAGATACATGGATTTTGGTCATTTTGAGTTCAATAGGTTACAAATACCTGCTATCATTTAAGAGAACTGGTTACAAATCATTATTGATCAAGATAAAAAAAACTGTATCAAATTCCAAGTAAAGGATAGCTCAATGAATTAAATATAAAAAAGATGTTTTAGGATGTAATGTTTTTATGAGAATATGAAGGCTTGAGATATGAGGATGAAAGTTTGAATAAATGATTTTTTTGGTTTGAGGAAGTAGTTTAAGATGTAAAAATTTGAAGACTTAAACATGTTGTGAGGGTTTGAGTATGTGACATTTTGGGTCTGAGGAAGTAGTTTGAGTTATAAAAATGTGGAACTTTAAGTAAGTTGTGAGGTTTGAGTATAAGTAAAGTTTACGTAGGGTCTAAAATATAAAGGTTTTAGGTATGAAAATATAAAAAAATGTTTTGAGAAGAAGGAAAGTATGTAAATGCAAGTTATAAAGGTCTGAGAATAAAAAGGTTTAAGTAATGATAAAAATAATTGACTTGAGATATATAAAAGAATAAAACATGTTTCAGATTTCTTTTTCTTGTTATTCTGCTGTTACATTGGGACTCCAAAGATTCATAGTTTAAAAATATCTGTCTACTCTGTAGGTATGGGTGAAAATCTGGCCACATGTATGTTTGATTTTGAATGTCTGAGTTTGCATGTCCTCTGTGTTATGGAATACAAGTTAATACTAGTCATCCAGCTATCCAGATATTAGTTTAAAGCATAAACTGTTAACTCTTATTTAATTATAAGCTATTTAAATAAGAAGAAAAAACAGAACCTGAGAGGTGCATTTGACTATTATATCTACAGGATAACAAATTGGCCTGTTATTGTTACCCAACTTAGAGATGTTTTCAAGATCAGCTCTAGATTTGTTTGGCTCAGATATATTTAATAGATAATGGTCCTCAAACCTGTCAATGACCTGATGAATATGGCATTTAAATTATTTGATAAAAAGCTTACTATAACAAACAGAGACTCCCAGCTCCTAGAAATGACTCCCAAGTTCTCCAAAGAAGATATGGAACAATGATAAGAAGACGCCACCTGAACTGTGGATAACACTGACTGGTGGGCAAGATGCCCCAACTCAACACCTGCTGCCAGGGATTTGGGCAAAATAGACAAAATAAGGTCAGTCTTTCCCAAGTTCCTCCCCCATAGGGAAAATTTCAAGTTATGGGCCCAGCAGCCGAGACTGATGCTGTCCTGACTCCTGTCCTGCCAATGCTATGAAGACTGCAGGAGCCTGGGATGGTGGCGGTCTGGGCAATGGATAGTCTCTGTCATTCTTTAATAGATTTGGAAGTCTGCACTCCAAATTTATACTTCTCAGATCTCTGATGACATTGATGACTGGGCTAGCTATAGCTTTGTCAGCTTAGAAACATCAGGCAACCAGAGACTTCCACAAGGTTGCAGCCACCTTATTAATTAACTGATCAATGCATTAATTAATTAAAGCTACTAAGTCTCTTTAAAAGAGAGAAAGAGATAAACAGGTTCTGAGTATAGACTTACAGATGCTCTTCATTGGGTCAAAAGACATTTCAGTCCAATCCATATCTGGCTCTCTAGATAGAAAAGAATGTACATGATTTTTAACCCAAATTTATAGCTTTTGCTAGGACTCAAAAATATGAGTCTACTTGTGTTGTTTTACAGATACCTGTTACCTGCTTTTTCTACAGTGTGGATTTCAATGCAAATTGATAATACTGCAATTACTGAGACTATGGATCTGAAAGTTCCAAATAAATTCATGAATTTTAACTCTTGTTCCTAGTTTATATCTGTCTCACCAGGTTTCTACTTGACTGACAGACATATCCAAGCATCATTTGCTGACTATAGATGAATTTCTAAATGGTCTTATTAAATAAGAAACATGGAACCAAATATAGGAATGAAAGCCTTAGAGATCAGGGAAATAGTGATAGCCACACACCTTACTACTCTAGCTCTGTGTCTGCCAAAAGAAGCTACTTCTTGTCTTACCCATGCCTTTATTGCCTTGTTATTCTGTCCTTTCATTGGCTCTTAGCCCAGCTACCTCACTTTCTTGTCACTGCCTGTCTGTGGTTGATCCTGGGATTAAAGGCATGTGTCACCATGCTTGGCTGTTCCCTAGTGTGTCCTTGAACACACAGACACTCTGCCTGCCAAGTGACTCCCAGCTCCTAGCAATGACTCCCAAGGTCTCCAAAGAAGATATGGAACAATGATAAGAAAAAATGAGAGAGACTATCCATTGCCCAGACCGCCACCATCCCAGGCTCCTGTAGTCTTCAAAGCATTGGCAGGACAGGTGTCAGGACAGCATCAGTCTTGGCTGACAGGCCCATAACTTGAAATTTTCCTTATGGGGGAGGAACTTGGGAAAGACTGACCTTATTTTGTCAGATTAAGGGCGTGTGCTACCACTGCCTGACTTGTATGTTTAGTTAAAAATGGCTGGCCTTTTCCTCCTTGATCTCCAGGCATGCTTTATTTATTAACATACAAATAAAATATCACCACAGCTGTCAAGCCCTGAACTTGCTGAAAGCTGATATGGACCAGTTCAGCCGATATAAATGCCATCTCTTCAGCTAGTCAATAAAACGTTCCCTTCTTGCCTTTGACTAACATTCTGGCTTTCCAAGGCTCTGAAAACAATGTCTCAATGTCAGCAGGAAGTAAATACAGAAGAGAACACTTCGCCCTTCCCCCTCTAGAATGTTAGATCAAAAGGGAATTTCTTGTCATAGGGAGCCTGAGATAAAGCAATAACTGGTCCCCGTTCTCATTTCCAAGTTCCTTTAGGATAAGGAACTCTGTCAACCATCACAGGGCTTTTGGCCCTTGTACTTCTGCTAATCACTGTTGGCTCTTATGTCATTGATACCTTAACTAAATGAAGATTCCTGTCTGGATACCACTGAACTGAGGATGCTAGAATCCCAATACCAGCCCCTGAATCAAACCCATGGCACACTTGCAGATGGCAAAAACTGAACAAGGGAAAGCTCACTTTGCTGTTGATAATGGGAAAACTCTTGTGTCCTGATCCAATTAGTCTTTAAAGTGATCTACTACCTTGGTGGTAAAGTCTTTTATCAAAAAGAAACATCTCCAAGATTGGAGATGATACACTACTCAAGGGGAGAATGAAAGGACCAAGCAGATACCATAACAGGCTGTCAGTCTTCTCTCAGAGATTAGGCCCCAATTTCAGTGTCCTGAGACTTGAGCAAGCAGTTTTTGAGAGGGCTATGACATCCTTGCAGTAGCTCTGTTTCTGCATGTACTCTGACTATTCAAGATTCAGCCAGTTGTTTACTGTCTGGGACCCCTCACCAACTTAGAGCTACATGCATGGGCCAGTGTGAACATATGAGGCCATCCAGCCTTTATGGCAGCTCAAGGACAGAGCCTGGGCCACTGAGTCAGTCCCCACAGTCAGTACATGCATGACCAGCCAGCCCCCATGGCAGCTCAAGGACAGAGCCTGGGATTTGTCCAGGGCAGCCCCAAAATGATAACTGTAACCCCCAACCAGTAAATTCAAAGGTAACACACCTTCACTCAATCATATGACACAAAGGTGGCCACTTGCGGTTTTTCGCTTTAAATAACCCTCACTCTGAGAGCTCAGGGCCATCTTCCTCCACCCACTGTGTCAAGTGTTGGACACGGACCAAGCCCGGGCTTGCTTGTTATCAATAAACTCCTGTGTGTTTTGCATCAGTTATCAGCTCTGTTGTAGTCTTTCTTGGGGGTCTCTCAATGTGGCCACAACACATCTTGTAGATCTTGTGTCATTGATGAAATGAATTGCATTTGATCAGTGTATTCTACACAAAGCCTTTAACCCATCAGGACAAGAATTCTAACTAGCCTGTTTAAATAAGCTTGGTTGTCTATTTTTTTTTTAAACTTTGGTGAAGGTATTTGCCTGAAATGCATATATTTATTATTTAAAGAAAACATGCTGAAGAATTAAGTATTAGGAAAATCCAATTGCATACTCTAAGCCTTCTATTTACAGATAAACTTGGTAGAAGTGTTTGTTTGGACCCCTCCCCCTTCTATTTATATCCTATGCTCTGGTAAATGACTCAAAATACCCTAGATTTAGAACAGTGGGTACCTGTTATGCAGTTTCTTGTCAAGCACATTTATTATGCAAATTATTACAGTGGCCCATTCTTTATCTGTTAGTTACGTTTGATATAAAAGGGACAGCAGAAAAGGATTCAAGTGAGGTAGAAGAAAGCCAGAGTTGGTTTCTTCATCCATTTCATGTATGTTAGTGGTCACCTTCATAGCTGTGGTTACAAAGATATATTTCCCATCTCCTGGTTAATTAGCCTAGAGAGGAACAAGGTATGTAATAAAAAGAGACCTCCCCCTCAGGTGAGCACAATTTTAATACCAGTTACTCGAATATAGACACACTGGTCTTTATTATGTTTTTTTATATGGTTTCATGTATCTCAGACTGGCCCCTACCATATTGACAAGGATGACCTTGCACTTCTGATCTTATTGCTTCTACCCCCTAAGCGTTGGGTTATAGACACGTGCTCTGCTTATGTAGTGTTGGGGATTGAATCCAGGACTTTGTGTATTCTAGGCAAACTACCAACTGGACTACATTCCAAGATACCTCCTCCTCTGTTTTTGAGACAATATCTCATGTTACTCAGGGTAGCCTTACACTCCTTATGTAGCTGAGATTGGCTTTAAACTCCTGACCCTCTGCCTCCATCTTGCAAGTATAGGAATCACTGGCAGGTACTGTGACGTGTACCTATATTCCAGCACTGAGGAGGTGGAAACAGGAAATGATCATCACAGAAAGCTGGAGGCCAGCCAAGACTATATGAGACCATTTCTCAAGAGTTCCTGTCATCCTTCCCTCTCCTTCCCTCTTAGTTTACAGAATGTCTTCAATGCTCTTGTATTTCCCAGGGCTAGTCATTATTCTGAAAGACTCAATCCCAAATGCCATGATCTTGAACTCTGAAATCTAGAAAGGTTCAAATTCCTATGACTAGAATACTGGAAGATTACAATCATGAGAGCTGAAATCTCACCAAACCACAATTCCTGTGGGGGATTTAACAAGGCTACCCATTCAACAGACAGCTGTATTCTGAGAAGCAACTGGCAACAACAAAAGTTACATCTATATACGTCATTTGTCCAGATGAGTCTCCGGTGCTGGTGATGCATAAGTTGAACCCCTCCTGTTCTTTGTTGGTGCTTTTGTAGGCATGAATCATTCATGGTTGATGTGGTTCTAAGGTACATGGTACTCTCATGCCTCCTCTTAGGACTTTCACTTTCTTCTAGATGTGGAGAATGCCAATATAGCCCAGTGGCTGGCATCTCCAGAGGCTGCTATTCCATACATTCCATATTTGTTCATTTGGGGTCACTGAAATGTCACTTACTATGAGTGGCAACGGTCTTGTTTTGAAATACTGTATACCCCATAAATCTGATCTTAATTGTTGATGGTGATAGTGGTAGCATTGTAAATGTCAGAAATGTCCCAGGGTTACTTTTGGATGCTCTCACTAGCCTTACAAATGAATTTCTGTATCCTTTTACAACTTAGCACACAGAAAACAATTCTTTTCTTTAATAAACAAAGATGATAGTTGCTGACTATGGCACTCAAGAGTATAGTTTACATAAGATCAGAGACAAGTTTGGGTGGGATGTCTTTTCAAATGAGGGCTACATGGTAGTTACTCTACAGGAATGGGTTTCTTCTATTTTTTCCCTTTTTTGTTGTTAAAAAATATTTGCTTTGTCATTATGAGAGGACTTTTTAAAGGTAGATGTAAATAGCAGAGTTTCATGTTGTTCTTTTTTTTTAATTAAAAATTTTTTTTCCAAAAAATTCATGCTTCTCTCATACCATACATCCTGACCACAGTTTCTCCTCCCTCTACTCTTCCCAGTCCCCTCTTCCCACCTCCCCTAGATCTGCTACTCCCCCATTGACCTTCAGAAAAGAGCAGGCCTCCCAGGAATATCAACAGAGCAGTGCATAACAAGACACAAGAAGCCTAGGCACAAACCCTCATATGAGGGCTGAGCAAGGTAACCCCATTAGGAGGAAAATGGTCCCAAGAGCAGGTAAAAGAGTCTGTCATACCCACTTCCACAAAAACACCAAGCTAAACTATCATAATGTATGTGTAAAGGTCCTAGCACAGACCCATGCAGGCTCTGTGGTTTCTGCTTCAGTCTCTGTGAGCCCCTATGAGCCCTGCTTAGTTGATTCTGTGGGCCTCATTCTCTTGGTATCCTTAGCTCCTCTGGCTCCTACAATTCTTCCTCCCTCATTCTGTTAGGTTCCCTGAGCCCCAAGGGGAGGGACCCTATGGAGATCTGCAATTTAGGCTTTCTCTCTACGTAATGTTTGGCTGTGTGTCCCTGTATCTGCTCCCATCAGCTTCCAGCAGAAGCCTTTCTGATGACTATTGGACTAGGTACTGCCCTTTGAGTATATAAGAATATCATGAGGGAGAAATGGGCTCACACATGCTGCCCCAGGGTAGTTTGTCCTAGGCAGGCTGGAAGAAGCTGAGTGTAGTTGGGCACCATTATGGTGAGCAAATGTATGGAGGGGCATGGAAGGGAGAGAGAGGCAGAAAGGTTCATGTCCTGTGGGAGAGAGTTGGATCTCTAGAGGCAAAGGTGGTGAGGAAATGGCTGATATGGGAGGCCTGCTTGCCATCTGGGACAATGGTGACGTCTGGTCCTGGGCTGCTGCATGGCCATATCTGGATCTGTGGCTCTGCAGCAGCTGCTGTCTGTGTTGATATCCGTGGCTCCTATTACCACTGAAAGTCATGTGGACGCCAGGTTTGGGCTGCCATATGTGGCCATGTTGGCACCTGAGGGCCATTTCACTTCAGGCCCTTGATCTGAGCAACCTGAATTGCCATCCAGGGTCATAGAGATCTCCAGGCTTGAGCAGTAACTAAGGGCCATGCCTGGGCCCATGACCCTACTGTAGCCAGGGTCTGTGTTGATGTCAGTGGCTCCTGTTACTATCAAAGGCTGTGTAGATGCCTGGGATATAGGCCGACACAGGAGGCCATATTGGTGCTAGAGAGTCATGCTGCCGCTGGGACCATACAGATCAGGGTAGACTGACCTGCCTCCTGGGGCCATAGCGGCATTTGGACCTGGCCTGGGCTGCAGCTGGGGGCCATATCTATGTTCATGGCCCTACTGCAGCCAGGGCCTGTGCTCCTTGTGCCATTGAAGGCCGTGCGGATACACGAGGACTGGGCCACCAGCTGGGGCCATGTTCTTGTCTAAGGGTCACTTTGCATTGGGGGTGATGCCGTTCTGAATGGCCTGTGCAATCACCCGGTCCCATGGTGACATTGGGCCCCGAGAGGCTGCCGAGGACCATGTCTGAATCTGTAGTTTATCACAGTTGGAACCTATGTTGATGTTAGTGGTCTGCATTCCCACCAAAGGCCACAAGGATGACTGGCTTCTGGATTGTCACCTATGACCATGTTGGGGTCTGAGGGATGTGTAATTATCAGGGCCATGCTGACCTGAGTAGCCTGCAGTGCTATCCATGGCCATGGAATCATCTAGGCCCAGAATGCTGCAGAGGGTCATGTCTGGGTCCATGGTCCCACTGGAGCCAGGGTTGTTGTCGATATCTGTGACTCAGGTAACTGACAAAGGCAGTGCAGATGCCCAGGGTCTGGGCATATACCTGAGGCCATCTTGGTACCCGAGGACCATGTTGCTGTTGGGGCCATGTAGATTGGAGTGGCCTGCAATGCCACCTGGGGCAATGTTGACTTCTGGGCTTGAGCTGTGGTGGAGACCATGTCTGCGTCCAAAGCCCTTCTGCAGCCAGGGTCTGTGTTGAGGTCTGTGATTCCTGTTGCCATCAGGGGCCATGTGACTTCTGGGGGTCTCTGTTGTAGAGCTTGAAATAAGAGATAGTGATATCTCGGGAAATTCTTTTGTTGTTCAAGATGGCTTTAACTATCCTGGGTTTTTTTGTTTTTACATATGAAGTTTAATATTGTACTTTCCATGTCTGTAAGGAAATGGTTTTGGGATTTTTATGGGGATTGCATTGAATCTGTAGATTGCTTTTGGTAGAATGGCCATTTTTGCTGTGTTGATTCTACGTATCCATGAGCATGGCAGATCTTTCCATCTTCTGATAGCTTCTTCAGTTTTTCTCTTCAAAGACTTGAAGTTCTTGTCATACAGGTCTTTCACTTGCTTGGTTAGAGTTACATTGAAATATTTTATATTATTTGTGCCTATTGTGAAGGGTGTTGCTTCCCTGATTCCTTTCTCAGTCCATTCGTTATTTGTATATATGAGGGCTACTGATATTTTTTTGAGTTAATCTTGTATCTAACCACTTCACTAAAGGTGTTATAAGTTGTAAGAGTTCCTTGTAGAATTGTTGGGGTCATTTATGTATACTGTCATATCATCTACAAATAGTGATACTTTGAGTTATTCCTTTTCAATTTGTATCTCCTTTCAGTTTTCTTATTGCTCTGGCTAGAACTTCAAGTACTATGTTAAATAGAAATGGAGAGAGTGGCCAACCTTGTCTTTTCCTGAGTTTAGTGGAATTGCTTTGACTTTTCTCTTCATTTAATTTGATGTTGGCTATAGGCTTGCTGCATATTGCCTTTATTATATTTAGATATGCCCCTTGTATCCTTGATCACTCCAAGACTTTTATCATGAAAGGGTGTTGGATTTTGTCAAGGACTTTTTCAGCATCTAAAGAGATGATTATATGATTTTTTTTCTTTCAGTTTGTTAATATGGTGGATTACATTGACAGATTTTCATATGTTGAACCATCTTTGCATCTCTGGGATTAAGCCTACTTGATCATAGTGGATGATTATTTAAATGTGTTCTTGGATTCAGTCTTTGAGTATTTATTGAGTATTTTTTCATTAACGTTCATGAGGGAAATTGTTCTGTTCTCTTTCTTTTTTGAGTCTTTGTGTGGTTTAGGTATCACAGTGACAGTGGCCTCATAAAATGAATTTGGCAATTTTCCGTCTGTTTCTATTTTATGAAAAAAATTGATTTGTGTTTGGTATTAGCTCTTCTTTGAAGGCCTGGTTTCCTGGGCTCTCTTTGGTTTTGAAAACTTTTAATAACTGCTTCTATTTCCTTAGGAGTTTTATGTTTATTTAAATAGTTTACCTGATCTTAATTCAACTTTGGCATGTGGTATCTATCAAGAAAAATGTCTATTTCTTTTAGATTTTCCAATTCTGTGGAGTATAGGTTTTTGAAATATGACCTAATGATTCTTTGGATTTTCTCAGTGTCTGTTGTTATGTCCCCTTTTTTTTTCTGATTTTGTTAATATGGCTATTCTCTCTCTGCCTGCCTTTTAGTTAGTTTGGATAAGGATTTGTCTATCTTGTTGATTTTCTCCAAGAACCAACCCTCTGTTTCTTTTTTTTTCTTTTTTGGTTTTTTGAGCAACTCTCTGTTTCATTGAGCCTTTATATTGTACTCTTTGTTTCTAATTTATTGATTCTAGCCCTTATTTTGATTATTTCCTGACATCTACTCCTCTTGAATATTTTTTTTTATTCTAAAGCTTTCCAGTGTGCTGTATAGCTGTGAGTATGAGATCTTTGCAATTACTTTATGAAGGTACTTAGAGTTATGGACTTTCCTCTTAGCACTGTGTCTCATAATTTGGGTATGTTGTGCATTCAGTTTCATTGAATTCTAGAAGGTATTTAATTTAATTTAATTTCTTTCTTATTTCTGCCTTGACCCAGTAGTCATTCAGTAGAGAGTTGTTCATTTCCCATGAGTTTTTAGACTTTCTATTGTTTTTGTTGTTGAAATCCAGCTTTTATCTGTGGTGATCTGATAGGATACAGGGGGTCATTTCAATTTTCTTGTATATGTTGAGACTTGCTTTGTGACCAAGTATGTGGTCAATTTCGGAAAAAGTTCTGTGAGATGCTGAGAAGGTATATTCTTTTGTGTTTGGGTGAAATGTTCTGTAGATGTCTTCTAGATCCATTTGGTTTATAATCTCTATTAGCACCAGCATTTCTCTGTTTGGCTTTTATCTAGATGACCTGTCTGTTAGTGAGCATGGGGTTCAGTGTGTGATTCAAGTTTTAGTAATGTTTCTTTCTTTCTTCCTTTCTTCTTCTTCTTCTTCTTTTTTTTTTTTTTTTTTTTTTTTACAAATGTGGGTGCCCTTGTGTTTGGGGCATAGATATTCAGAATTGAGACATCATCTTGGTAGATTTTTCCTTTGATGAGTATAAAGTGTCCTTCCCCATCTCTTTAATAAATTTTGGATTGAAGTCTATTTTGTTGGATATTAGAATGGCTATACCAGCTTGCTTCTTGGGTCCATTTGCATAGAAAATCTTTTTTTCCAACCATTTACTCTTAGTTAATGTCTATTTTGGGTGTTGAAGTGTGTCCCTTTTTTCTTTCTTTATTTTTAGATTTATTTATTATGTATGTGGTACTCTGTCCTTATGTATGTCTGCATGCCAGAAGAGGGCACCAGATCTCATTACAGATGGTTGTGAGCCACCATGTGGTTGCTGGAAATTGAACTCCAGACCTCTGGAAGAACAGCCAGTGCTCTTAACCACTGAGCCATCTCTCTAGCCTGAGGTGTGTTTCTTTTATGCAGCAGAAGAATGGATCCTGTTTTTGCATCCATTCTGTTAGCCTGTGTCTTTTTATTTGGAAATTGAGTCCATTGAAATTGAGATATATTAATGACTAATCTTTGTTAATTCCTGTTATTTTGCTGTAGTTGGTAGTGTGTGTGTGTGTGTGTGTGTGTGTGTGTGTGTGTGTTTTGTGTGTATGCATGTGCATGCTTCCCTTCTTTTGGTTTTGCTTGTGTGAGATTATTTCCTGTGTTTTCATGGATGTGGTTAGCCTCTTTGGGATGGAATTTTCTTTCTAGTACTTTCTATAGGGCTGATTTTGTGGATAGATATTGTTTAAATTTGACTTCGTTATGGAATATCTTGTTTTCTGCATCTATAGTTATTGAAAGTTTTGCTGCATATAGTCATCTGGACTGGCATCTGTGATCTGTTAGAGTCTGCAGCACACCTCTTCCTTCCCTTCTGGCTTTCAGAGTCTCCATTGAGAAATAGGATATAATTCTAATAGGTCTTCCTCTTTATGTTGCTTGGCCTTTTTCCCTTGAAGCTTTAAACATTCTTTCTTTGTTCTGTATGTTTAGTGTTTTGATTATTATGTGGTGAGGGGACTTTTTTTCTGGTTCAATATTTTTGGTGTTCTGTAAGCTTCTTGTACCTTTATAGGCATGTCCTTCTTAAGGTTAGGGAAATTTTCTTCTATGATTTTGTTGAAAATATTCTCTGGGCCTTTGAGCTGGAATTCTCCTTCTTTTATTACTATTATTCTTATATTTGATCCTATCATACTGTCCCAGATTTCCTGTATTTTTGGTGTCATAAATTTTTTAGGTTTAACATTTTCTTTGGCTGATGCATCTATTTTTTCTATCATGTCTTCATGGCTGAAATTCTCTCTTTCATCTCTTGTATTCTGCAGGTCATGCTTGCGTATGTAGTTCCTGTTCACCTACTTAGATTTTCCATTTCTAGAATTCCCTCAGTTTTTGTTTTCTTTATTGCTTCTATTTTCATGTTTAGGTCTTGAACACTTTTATTAGTTTCTGTCAACTGTTTGTTTTTCTGTGTTTTCTTGACATTCTTTAAGAGATTTATTGATTTCCTCCAATTTTTTGGTTGTATTTTCCTCAATTTCTTTAAGAGATTTAATAATTTCCTCTTTAAGAGCCTGTATCATTTTCATAAAATTGGTTTTAAGGTAATTTTTCTTGTACTTCAGCTCTGTTGAAATATTCAGGGCTTGCTGTAGTAGGATAACTGTGCTCTGGTAGTGCTATTGCCCTGGCTGTTGTTGACTGTGTTCTTATGATGGCCTTTAGGCATATGGGTTTGGGCTATAGGTTTAGTCACTGATTTCTGAGTTAGTCTTTTTTGGATGGGTGTTTTGTCTCTTGGTTTCTGTTTCCTCTCTTGTCTTCTGGCTGATATGGCATGTGGTTGAACAGAGGATCTTCATCTGAGTTGGAGGTTGGGACCTAATGATGAGGAAGGATGGGAAGGTGGTAGGGTGTGGGGTCACTGAGAGAGCTTAGTAGGCCCATGAGTGAGTAACCTACCTGAAGTTTTGGCAGCAAACACAGCCCATGGTTGAGCAGCGGTCTCTGTCCCAGTTGATTTGTTTGTAACTGGTAACATGATTGTTAGAACACTGATTTTCACTTTCATAGGCTTTGACTGGAAGATTGTATACATACTGGTAGAGTTTATGAAGTTATTGGTAATAACACAATTTTGTTTTTTAAATGTAACTATGTAACTATCTTTAAACTGTATTTCTCATTGAGTGATTTGAAACAATATGAAAATAAAACCAGTCAAGTTCAGGTGATGATGGTGACTTTATTTTTGAGGGTAATTATACTAAAAATATATGGAGATTATAATTAACTGTGGAGGGCAAGGTGACTAATGAACATGGTATAGTGAGGGGGTCATGCTTGTAGGCTTTTATTTTGAAGTTTATTTTTCTCCTGCTGATAATAGACAGTAGAAACATTTTCTTCTGAGAAGTATTGAGACTAAACATAAAAATAAAAAGGGAAAACAGGTTTCTGAGTCAAACTTCCAGTCACAAGATTAAATTTTTGATGTTATGACTTTGATTAGATAAACTTCTTCATGTATCCTGCCAATTTACTTACCTATAAAACATGGATAAAATGTAGTTTCAGAGGATGACTGTGAGTCTTGTACTAAATCAGCAGTTCTCAACCTATGGTTTGCAATGCCTTAGGCGAGCCTCTATCTCCACAAATATTTATTTTACAATTAATAAGAGTAGTAAAATTAATGTTATGAAGTAGCAACAAAAATAATTTTATGATTGGGTGTCAGCAGAAATAGGAATGTTGAGAGCCAGAGAAAAAAGTCTGAGTAGGCTTGGTGCTTGCAGCATATACAGGGATGGCTCTTTTAAGAGTACTTGCTACAGAGCTATAATGGGGTTTATAACCTGCAGACAGTGCACTACTCAGTGGCGGGAGACTAGGTAGAAGTAGGAGCATCTATCAGTGCTGATGCAGATAGACTGGCTCCAGGCTGGGCCCACTTGCATGAGGCTTTGCTCTCATCAACCCAAAGTGGGCAGAGCCAGCTGCCAGGTCATATGCTAGCAGTGGAAGGCCTAGCCACAGCTTAGCAGTTTAAGATTTGTCTTACATGGTCAGAAAGTACTACAGGTGCTCAGTAAAGACAGATGTAGATGAGAGAAAAATTCTAAACAGGTTATAGTGCATTTCTAAAATGTGTGTATACTTGAAAAAGAAAAGAAAATGGGTACAGACAGTCATAGAAAAATAGTTTATAAATAAAGAAATAAAGTCTTTAAAGAGAGAATAAAAATAATATAAAAAAGATAAGCCATATAAAGATGGAAAATACACAGGGAATCTGGATCCTGTATGATGTCTTGCTGACTTTGAATTTTTTGATTACTGATGAGCAAATAACAGCTGATGAGGGACATGGGATTATAAGAGAGACTGCTGAATTAAAAACAGATGCTTTAGGAATGACTTAACTTTAAAATGAAAGTCAGAAAATGTATTGCTTTGGAGAAGAGGCTATGCTTTTGTTTCCACAGAAAATGAAAGTGTATGAATTCATTCAAGGTTTATAGAGACTGAGTTTGATCAGGGAGAGAGACCATCTGAAAATTATGGCTACAGACATAAAGAAATAAACCTAGGAAAACTACAAGACTGTAGTTGGTTTTTCATCCTTTACTCTTTTGGCTCTTTGCTCTTTGGGGGCCTACTATTCAGCTCCCAAATAAATCACATAGAGTCTTATTCTTACTTATGAATGCCTAGCCTTAGCTTGGCTTATTTCTATCCAGATTTTCTTAACTTAAATTATCTTGTTTATCTTTTGCCTCTAGACTTCTACTTTTCTCTATTTCTGTATATCTCTACTTTACTTCTTACTCTGTGGCTTGCTGCGTAGCTGTGTGGCTGTGTGGCTGGCCCCCTCCTTCTTCTCTTGCACTTTTATCCTTTCTCTCCCCAGATTTCTCCTCCTATTTATTATCTTTGCCTGACAGCCTCACCTATCCTTTCTCCTGCCTTGCTATTGACCATTCAGCTTTTTATTAGATCAATCATGTGTTTTATATAGTCAAAGTAACACAGTTTCACAGAGTTAAACAAATGCAGCATAAAACAATGCAACACATCTTTGCATCATAAACAGTTATTCCACAGCATAAACAAATGGAACACATCTTCAACTAATATTCTGCAACACAGGTGACATAGATTTTACCTGATTAAACATAAAACAAAAAATCATCTTTGGCTGATACATATACAACACACACTCTGTATTTTGTTAATGCAGATATATACATGTTACCTTTGAAAGTTTGTGTATTTTCAGAGCAAGGGGACCAGACATCAATGAAAATAGGTGGCCCAGGTGATCCAGGCTGTCAGAGTGCCTCTGCTGCATTTTCCTCAGATTAATGCATCCAGAATAGCTTCAAGGCTACTGGCTGAGATGGTCCAGCCTCATAGACTATTCCAGCTAGAACTGCAGATAACACTTATAGTTTCTCATTGCACAGAGATTGAACAATAAATGTTACAGCTAGCTCTCCCAAGACTTGAACATTATCTTAATTTTCTCAGGGTCTCCCAAAGATGCCATAATCCCCAGACAACAGGAAGCTGTCTAGGGAAAATGACACCCACATTCCCAAGAGGTGGGGTGGGTGGTTTTTGGTTGTTCAATAGATTTTGGATGTTTGTCATCATTTAGGGGGTTGGTTATGTTACTGGTCATGTTTAGAGAGAAGACTAAAAAAAGGATATTTGATTCAGGGATCTCTTTCTGAAGGGGAAAAAGGAAAATATAGTATAGAAATGATGGGATAAAAGTGCTGTGGAATAATCCTTTTGTACAATGTAAAGGTTTGTCATTCGAATTGGTTTAATAAAATACTAATTGTCCAATAGTTAGGCAGGAAATCTAGGTAGGGCTGTCAAACTAAGAATGCTGGGAAGAGGAAGGTCAGAGTCAGGAGTTACCAGCCAAATGAGGAAGCAAGATGAGAATGTTGTATTGAGAAAAGATACCACCACACCATGTGACTAAACATAGCTAAGGATTATGGGTTAATTTAAGTGAAAGAGCTAGGTAGTAATAAGCCTGAGCTACCAGCTAAGCATTTATAAGTAATATTAAGCCTCTGAGTCAATTATTTGGGAAGTAGCTGCTGGGTATTTGAAAGTTACTGATGGGCCTGAAACTTCCATTTATGTAAAAGTGTGGATTGTTGAGTCTACTTTTGAACAACCACTAGTCGGAAATATTTTACATTGGTATAGATTTTTGTATATTGATACAAATTTAAAGATATTTTTGTTATACTGTATGTATGTTTCTATTCTTGCTTAAGGTATTATACCTTGCAGCTTATTTAAAAAGGTAATGTAAAGTTTTAGTCCTTGATAGCTATTTAGGATAATGAAGAATACAGGTTAATTAATAGTTAGTCATTTATAACAATCAAATTATATAGTCATGTTAGGTGTGTTTACAAGGCCATACAGAGATAAATTTTCGATAGGTAATCTTCAGACACTCCAAAAACCTACAGAATATGGCATTTAAAATGTTATAATGACATCAGGCTTTTCATGACAGTGAGACACATCTACTCCTGACAGCACCAATCTACTTTATAAAAGGATGTTGGGCATTGAAGAACCTCCATATGGAGTTTACTTTCATTTTTGGCAAGGTTAGTCACTGGGCAAAGAAACTGCCCTTGCCTCAACTTCTGACAGAATGCTGTACAAATTGGACAACAGGACACAAAAGAAGACAACTGCCAAACTTTGTCAGGACAAGGTAGAACAGTCCTTCAAAATTCCTAATTCACACAAAATTCTGTCAGATATTTTAGGCTTGTAGGATGAAGATAATGCCCTGACATTACAGAGGAACCTTGGGGTGACTGTCCATGCAGTTAGCTGTTTCTGTCATTTCTCATAGTTTTGGAAATTGCTTGCTCTGCACATCCTGTTTGCTCAGGTAATATTATATCCTTCTGGGTCTTTGAGGGGGTTGAAGACTTGATAGTTACAGTTACAGTTTCACGTAGTTATGACAGAAAGTAAATTAGGTACAAAACTTTGGACTCATCAAGATAGGATAGATAATAGAATAGTTTCTCTGAATATGCCAAATACAAATGGACTGAACATTGTGAATATAATTCTTTTCTTTCTTCCTTTCTTCCTTCCTTCCTTCCTTCCTTCCTTCCTTCCTTCCTTCCTTCCTTTCTTTCTTTCTCTCTCTCTCTCTCTCTCTCTCTCTCTCTCTCTTTCTTTCTTTCTTTCTTTCTTTCTTTCTTTCCTTTTTTCTTTATTTCCTTCCTTCCTTCTTCATTTATTTTCCTGAAACAGGATTTCTCTATTTAACAGCTCTGGCTGTCCTGGAACTCATTCTGTAGACCAGGCTGGCCTTGGACTCACAAGAATCTGCCTGCCTCTGCTTCCCAAGTGCTGGAATTAAAGGCGTGCATTATCACCACCCAGGGTAAATGTAATTCTTACCTAATAATTGTTATTATTGTTTATAGTTTTATTGTGTGAGATTGAAAACCTTTCTTTTTTATTTAGACAAAAGGGGAGAAATGTTGTGGAATATTCCTTTACACTGTGTGAAGATTTGTCACTGTGACTGGTTTAATGAAGAGCTAAATAACCAATAGCTAGGTAGGAAGAGTTTAGGTGGGACTTCTATGGATAGCGAGGACACAGAGAGGAAGAAAAGTGGGGTTGCCAGCTGGACACAGAGGAAGCAGGACACACAGGAAGAGTGGTAAAAGCCACAAGCCACATGGCAGCATGTAGATTAATAGAAATGAGTTGATTTAAGTTATAAGAGCTAGTTAGAAACAAACCTAAGTTAAGGCCAAGATTTCATATTTAATAATATGTCTCTATATCATGTGGGGGATGGAGGTCCAAAAAAGCCTGCTATACTTTTCCAGTCATATCCTGCATCCTGGTTCTTCTCCAAACTACTGTCTCTCACCTTCCTTTGGCAATTATATTTTCTTTGGGAAACCTCCTTTGGGAATGGGAAACATTCTGAATAAAATTACTCTTAACATTCATCAGAATATGTCACTCCTTTGCACCCTCGGTGGGTAAACTTTAAGACTTTAATGACCAGAGTTGTACAGAGAGTCTTTTTAAAAAAGTTTCTTTAGAATTTTGTGCTGCACAAAAGAATAGGACTCTGTGTATAGATTGAACATTTATAACTGCCTTGAAAACATATTTATAGTTGCATATGAAACAAAATGTATGTGAGCTGTGTGGTTTTATTTTTAATTATCTGTTTTTAAGTAAACATTCTACTAAGATTTCAAGAAATAAAGCCTGGTAAAATCAGATGATATAGTTCATATGAAAAATGGGGTGAGATAAATTTAAATAGAAAATATATGTAGTCTTGTAAAACAAGTATTGTACTTCTATATGACACAAAAATCTCCAGAGTATTATAAGCAAGCAAGTTTTAAAATTCTAAAATGCACTTTATTATATTTTCTTAGCTTTATGCCCAAACATTAATGTATTTATATTCCTTTTTGTTTTTATTAATCCACTAAAGCAGCTTTCAGCTCATTCTCACAACCCAAAATGTCTTACAGATACTGTCTCCTCATAGAGAGAAGAATAAGTTTATATTTTGTGATGTGGCTACATTATCTTTAGTGAAGGCAGTTTTATTGTATTAAAAAACTTCTCACTTTATGTAACAAACCAACCTCAAAATTGATAAAGCAGCTGCACAAAAAATAAATGATATGTAGAAAAGTAGGTCACTTGGCATTAATTCACAGAGAAAATAAGTTTGTTCCGGCACAGGTCTGAGAGGTGTAATTAGTGTTAGTCACTTCTTCCTTCTGGAAGGAGTTGTGACTGATGGCTGTCTTCCCTTTCCTCCCTGGCTGCCTGGAATCTTGTGTCAGCAAATACTGAAAAAGCAAATGAAAGAGGTGCTTTAGCAGCTCTGAGGGATGCAGCCAGGTGGAGGTGTATAGTTAATGGTAGCTGAGTGTCTGCACCCCTCACAGTGATGGGCCAGCAAAAGGGTGGCATGTATCCTGGTTCTTCCACCAGAGCAGGAGGTCTGCCACCTTCTCTCTTCATCAAGGGAAATAAGTCTCAAAATATGAAATTGGAAGGTACAGCTTGACTATGACACTCCCCCTGGTTTGTAACTGGCATTTGCAAGTCTCAGAACAACTGCTACTGTGAGTTCCATTAGGACTCTTCTCTAGGAAGCTGTCTGTGGCCTTGAACAAATGCTCCTGCGGAATCATGATAGAGGTGGGAAAGTATTTCCTCAATCTAGGGAAAATTCTGATGTGTGAATCAGTGTAATAGGGCAGAGGTTACAAACTCACAGTTCCATGACCTATTTTGATTGTTAGACATTTTGCATATTATTATAAAATATTTTGAGTTATTCTTCAACACTTAAAAAACAGGAAATCTCACATTGAGATTGTCTAAGTTCCTGAATTTTTCCTACCAAATCAGTGAATTAAAAGTGGGCCTGATATCCCTCTGACAACTGGCTGGAGCTGAGCAGCAATAGTCCTTGAATTTGGCACCTGAGACTATGCAGGTCTCCCAACACTCTGCAGCAACAGTCCTTACCAAACCTACACTCACAGATCTTCATTGCAGCCTGTGCTGATGTGCTACGGCTGCCTTCATTTCTGTCATTTATTTTCGTCTGTTTTAGATCAGTGATTGCAAAATGGGAATGTATTGGAACATTGGAGATTCTGTGGGTCAACCAATTTTATTCATTTGTCTGGAGTGGAGAGGGAGGGTGTGTGTGTGTGTGTGTGTGTGTGTGTGTGTGTGTTGTATAGGTCAGAAGACAACCTCAAGTGCCACCTATTTTCTTGTTTCTGAGATAGGATATCTCACTCAGACTGAATAGGCTAGACTGTATAGATACAATGTTAGCCTTAAAAGCATGCAACACCATGTCCGGTATTTACAGTGAAGTAGTCTTTTTTTTTTTAATTTTTATTGATTCTTTGTGGATTTCACACCATGCAATCTGATCCCATTATCTCCTCATCCCCTTGCATCCCTCTCTGCCCTTGCAACCTCCCCTCTTCTGAAGCTCCCAAATTTAAAAGAAAAACCCAAACCCAAACAAAACAAACAAAACAAAAACAAAATCACAAAAACCAACAAACAAAAAACAGACCCCCCCCCAAAAAAATGAGAAGAATCTTGTCATGGAAGCTGTGGTGTGGTCCATTGAGTCAAACAGTGTACCCTTTAGTTAATTCATCTTTCCTTGCAAGTGTTCATTGCCATAAGTCACTGGTCTGGCTCAAGGCCTCTGACTTCTGCTATGCTATCAATAATGGGCTCTCACTGGGACTCCTTTAGATATCCTGTGTCATGGGGATCCTGCAGTTTGGTTTATATAGGTTTGTCCCCTTCACATGCTCCAACAGTTCATAGATGAGGTGGACATTGGGGTGGGCCACCTCCTTGCCCTGGTTCTGGGCCTAGCTAGTAAGCAGCTGGATTGGTCAGCCCATCGGCTTTTCCGCATTGTCACTACCCAGGAGACCTCTCATGACATTGGGGGCAGGCGGGGTGCACTGCAGGGGCTGAGGGGCAGTGCTAGTGCTTCCACTCTCCCGCCGCCGACACTGGGGCAGCTCTCCTGTCTGCCACAGGTAGACGACCAAACAATTAGTGTGCTCTGGCCTGGGGAAGACTTCCTCCCACTCTTAGCAGTCCTTTGTCGCCTATAGTTCCTTGTGCAGGGGTGAAGTCTCCTGAGCTTTCCCCCTCCCACATTAGTGTGTCCGCTGGTGTTGTCCTCGTTCAGTTCATGTTTAGGCAGTCATGTTGGTGAGACTTTTTGGGTGAAGCTTCTGACACTCTAGGAGACACTCTCACAGTAAACTCTCATCCTCTGCCTCTTGCAATCTTCCTGCCACACTTCTGCAAGGTCTCTGAGCCTTAAGTATAGAAGTTGTGTTGGGACTGGGCTCTACAACTCTGCATTTTTATTGGTTGTGGTTTTCTGTAATGGTCTCTGTCTGTTGCTAAGAGAAGTTTCCATGATGAGATGAGGGCCACACTTACCTGTGAATATAAGGACAAATATTTAGAAGTTAGTTAGGGATTATGCTGGTTTAGTAAAATTGTGGTTACAGTTTCTCCTCTAAGAGCCACGGCTCCATTAGCCCCAGGTAGTAGTCTATGTTTCCAATACCAGGCACGATTTCCCTCTTGTTGAGTGGGTCTTAAGTCCAGTTAAAGACCTATTGATTACTGACAAGGTATTGGCACCAGCACTGAAGCCTCAAGTTTATTGTGGCGTGCTGATCATTGTGGTTTGTAGGTGACTGTTCACGTTCATAGATGGTTCCCATATGAGTCCTTGCTCCCCTCCTTACAATTTCTGCCAAGGAAATTGAAAGTTCCTTGCCTCTTCCCAGCCTGGTCTACATAGTGAGTTCTAGGCCAACCAAAACTCATAGTGAGATTCTGTCTCTAAAATGAAACATAACACAGACAAAGATCACCAAAAAGGATAGATTTATTTTTCTCTTCATTTAAATTCCTGGTGTTTTTGGTTTCAGTGGGGGCTTAGGAGATTCAGCCTGTGCTGTTGACCAGTGCTGGGTAGTGTCCAGTTTTTAAACCATTGATAGATGTCAAGGACACACCCCTCCTGTTTGAATTTCCCCTCTTACAAGGCAGGGGGAGCTATTGTCTGATACCCATGATCATCTTCTGTCTGTGTCTGTCTCTTGTATTGTACAAAGTGGGGACTTTTTGAGTGGCAAAAGAAGATCCATCTGTAGAGTGTGCATGCCATGAGAACATCCTTTGTAATGCCCATAAAGAGACAGGATGTCAATTTAAAGCCTCATCTGTCACAAGCATTTTCAATCTTGTCATGATTTATGAAATACTATAAATTGCAATCACTTTGGACCATAATATCCTGGCAGTTACTTCAATAGCCAGACTTTCATCCAAAAATATGATCTATAGGCAGAATAAAAGTTTCAGAGAGGGAGTGTCATTTAATAGGCAGAGCTATTATCTGGTACTCACAAGGGAAAGTTTTCTCAAAGATGTATGTTTCATCACTACCCACAGACCCTGATTCTTGAAGAGACCTGTTGAGGCAGAAGTGCTGACTTGCAGTTTTCTGGGCATTTGGGGAGTCAGTTCAAGGAGGATATGTAAAAATTTACAAGTGAGAGAATAGAAGTTTTCCTTTCAACCAACTATCCAAGCTTCTTCATGCTGTTATTTAAGTTTTCTCCTGCAGGAAGACACGAGCAGTTCTGTGAGAAAAAACAGTTCTGACAGTCAGTCAGGAGGACTAGTCTGATATGAGGTGGACTGGCGAATTTAGGATGATGAAAATGAGGAGTGAGAGAGAAAAAAAGAGAAAGGAGAAAGGAAGAGAGGGAGGAAGGCAGGAGGGGGAAAGACTATTAGTGGAGGCTCAGTCCGATTGGTTTTTCTTGTACTTTGATAGCAACATGTAGTGACTTTTCCAATGTTGCCATGTTAGATTCTTTTTTTCTTTTTTGAGATAGAGTCCCAATACATATCTCTGGCTGACCTAGAATGTACTATGTAGACTAAGCTGACCTTGAGCTCACAGAGACCCTTCTGCCTTGGCTTCCTAAGTTCTGGGATTTAAGGTATGTGCCCCATACCTGGCTCTTTTTTTTTTTTTTAAAGATTTATTTATTTATTTATTTATTTATTTATTTATTTATTTATTTATTTATTTATTTATT
>CABHPQ010000347.1:51204-62322 GCA_902168405.1 Peromyscus aztecus
CTCTCTCTCTCTCTCTCTCTCTCTCTCTCTCTCTCTCTCTCTCTCTCATACATACACACACACACACAGACAGACACACACACACAGACACACACCCATTAAAAAGAAGGTAAATCTTTAAAAAAGACACAGCTTTGCCAGTAAAAGACTTTATCTTTAATGACAAATCATATACAATGGAACCCCCAACACACATTTTTATTGCAAACTTCCACTGTTTCCTTTGAAAGGAGGTTTTCTGCATCTTCAGATTTAATGGCTGTTTGTTGGAAAATGGTGGGAATCTGGTGGGAACTAGTGACCCCTAGGTCATCATACTCCTTTCTCTGTTTGATGATGCCTATATAAAATTAGCTACTCTTGTTTCCTTTGATCTACTCTCTGATCACTTTAAATGCCATTCTTTGAAATGCCCCCTAGAGAAAAATGATTACATTAGTTGGAAACACCTAGACACAGCAAGCTCTGAATGATTCACTGGTCAGATTTCACACTTTACCTTCACATGGCTGTCCCTGGATATTTTTTGAGCTGATAATTAGGTTTCCAGAGTTTGCTTTCTCATTAATGGCCCCAGCACTGTCAAAACCCCCATTGAGTGTGAGATTTATTTAAGAGAGAATTAAAATCCAATATATAGAGAAAGGCCAGGAATCCCCTCCACACTACCCAGAGATAATTGTATCTCGGCAATCCAGTGCCTGGAAATGACTTAACAAAGTATTTGCTGTTCAAGCTCAGCTTAGGACTTTCAGACTCAAAGTGTTCTGTTTTGGTTACAATACTTCCTTCTTACATTTTGTCTTTGAATTTGAGTGTGGGGCTGTCTTCTGAGCAGAATCTCTTGGGCATCATGCAAAATGGAGGTCTTCTGCCATAGCAAGGGAGCTTTCTGTTCTTGTATAGTGGCATACTTGGATAGGGAACTTAGAGAAAGATAGGATGCAGGTGAGAGGAGATGAGGACATGGAGTGTTGTGGAAACTCCAGAAGAAATGACCCAGTTTCTCTTCCAGGCATCATTGTGAGGTCTCTGGAAAAGCTGGCTCTTGCCCCTCATCACAGAAAGTGGATGAGATTTAGCTGAGGAGGGACAGTAGGTAGAAGGACATTAAAGGTAGGGGAGAGCAGTTATATCTGAAATGCAGCAACAGTGACCAGTAGAGTGGTTGTCTCAGAAGACACAGTAGGTAGCTGGTCATGAGACACTGTATGGGGCTCAGAGTGATGCTCACTCCAAAGCTTTTGCCCTTTTTGGCTCTATCATTGCATTAATGAATAGTATTTGAAAAAGGCTAATATTTCTGGGGGATCTTTTACTTTTATGTTGTTATTCTAAAACACCCTGATAGGAAGATGAGGCTTATTTTGGTTTATTTTTCCTGAGGGTGTGCAATGCATCATGGTGAGGAAGGCATGCCATTCATACAGGAAATATAGGAGGGAGAGAGGGAGGGTAGAAGGAAGAGAGAGAAAGGCAGATGTAAGACAAATTGCTAAATGGTCTTATTAATAAAGAACCCAGAGTCAGATATTGGGGTAAAAACTGAGAGATCAAAGGAATAGGACAAGCCACAACCAATGCCACCTTATCAACTCCTCAACTTCCAAAGAAACCTACTTCCTGTATACCCACACCTATATGCCTTTCTGTCCTGCCATCTCACTTCCTCTGTCTGCCCAGCTACATCACTTCCTGTCTGTCTGTACTGACTTCCAGACCTCTATGGTTAGTGCTGGGATTAAAGATGTTTGTCACCATGCCTGACTCTGTTTCCAGTGTGGCCTCATAGGGATCCGGATGGATCTCTGCCTCCCAAATGCTAGGATTAAAAGCATGTGCTACCACTGCCCGACTTCTATGTCTAATATAGTGGCTGGCTTTTTCCTCTGAACCTCAGATAAGCTTTATTAGGGTGCATAACATATTGGGGGGAACAATATATCACCACAGGCACAAGGTCAGGCAAGACCTCAAATCTTACTCAAGGGATATACTTCCTTCAGCAAGGATCCACCTCCCAAAGATTCCAGAGAGAGGGCAGAGAGAGAGAGGAGGGCAGAGAGAGAGGAAGAAGAGAGGGAATGAGGGAGAGAGAGAAAATGCATCCTACATCTTGGCTTGCAGGCAACAGGAAGTGGTCTGTCTCAGGAGGTATGGCATGAGCATATATGAGCACTCAAAGCCCACCCCACAGTGACACACTTCCTCTAACAAGGTCACACTTAGTCCAACAAGGGCAAACCTCCTAATTTTGCCATAATCTTTGGGGGCCATTTTCTTTCAAACTACCACATTTTACTCCCTGGCCCACAAAGGCTTGTAGTCACATCATAATGCAAAAATACATTCAGTTCAACTTCAAAAGTTCCCATAGTTTACAACAGGCTCACACTTATTTAGAAGTCTAAAGTTCAAAGTCTCTTCTGAGAGTCATGTGATCTCTTAACTGTAATCTCCTATAAAATCAAAATCAAAGAGCAGATAACACACTTCCAACATATAATGACATAGGATATACATTCCTATTCCAAAACATAGTGAGGAAATACTGTACCAAAGCAAAACTGAAAATCACCTGGGCAAACTCCAAACTCTGCCTCTCCATGTCTGATGTCAAAATGCTCTTCAGATCTCCAACTCTTTTCATTTTTATTGACTGCAACATACTTCTTTCTCTTGGGCTATTTCTATTCTCTGATAGCAGCTCTCCTCAGCAGGCATCCCATGGCTCTGGCATCTCCAGCTCTTGGGGTCTCCAAGGCAATCCATCCCTCAACTTTACAGCTTTATGCAATGGCCTCTTTAGGCCTCCATTCAGGGACATCCCTGACATATGCCTGGCCTTGGCAGCTTTTCTTAGTCATGGAGGAAAATTCCATAGCTCCTTTCTTCTATTCTTGACTCTAAAGCCAGAACCACATGGCTGAAGCTGCCAAGTTCTGCTGCTTGCTGAGGCTGGAACAAAGCCTCCTTGTTCAATTACACCTTCACCAGCTTTCTGTTTTCAATGGTTTCCTTCATTGCCTATGCTTGGCTGTCCAGAAACTAAATCTGTAGACCACGATGGCCTCAAACTCAGAGATCTGCCCATCTCTGCCTCTGGAGCATGGGGATTAAAGTCATGACCCACTACACCTGGATTTAAGTTTTCTTTAATTCCTTTTCATAAGGAATTTCATTGGAATTCGTTGGAAATTCATTCCTCCTCCCACTCCTCTCCCCTTTCCCTCTCATTCCTTCCTGCAACAGGGTAAGTTCTCCCATGGGGGACATTCTGGCACATTTAGTTGAGGCAGGACCAAGCCCCTCCCTGCTTTATCAAGGGTGAGTAAGGTGTCCGACAATAGGTAATGGGATCCAGAAAGCCGGCTCATGTACCAGAGATAGATCTTGATCCCACTGCCAGGGGCCCCTCAAACAGACCCAGCTACACAACTGTCTCCTGTATGTGGAGGATCTAGTCCAGTCCCATGCATGTTCCACAGCTGTTGATCTAAAGTTTGTGAATTCCTTTGAGCTTGGTTCAGTTGTCTCTGTAGATTTCCCCCATCATGATCTTGACCCCCCTTGCTCATGTAATCCCTCTTCCCTCTCTTCCACTGAACTCCCAGACCTCAGCTAAGTGCATGGTTGTAGATCTCTGTATCTGCTTCAATCAGTTACTAGATGAAGGCTCTATGACAGTTAGGGTATTCACCAATCTGATTACCAGGGTAGGCCAGTTCCGGCATCCTTATCACTGTTGCTAGTAGTCTAATCTGGGGTCCTCCTTGTGGATTCCTGGGAATTTCCCTAGCACCAGGTTTCTCCCTTACCCCATAATGTCTCTGAGGTCACTATTCCCTTTATTCTATTTTTCAATCTGCTTATCTCCTCAAATACAGGACGTAGCTCCATTCTACTTCTTGGTGCTCCTTTTCGCCTCAAAATTTTCTACATCTTGTATTTTTCCTTGCTAACCTTGTCATTACAAATCTTCATTAGCATTAACACTAATAACCACACAACAGAATCTATACTAGGCTGTTTTGAAATTTCCTCTGCCAGCAGGATGAATCCAAATCTCTTCACTATAGCCTCAAGCAGACTTTTTGGACAAGGGCAAAATGCAGCCACTTTCTTCTCCAAAATATCATAAGAACATCATAGGCAACACTAAAATTCTTCTCTGAAAGATCTTAAGCTAGCTCCCTACAGTTCAAATCATCTTCCCCACCACTGGTTTCCATGTTTTTATGCAGCAGTATGGCCCTTTAAGCAGCATTTAAAGTGTTCAACTGTTTTTTGAATCTACAGTCCCAAGTTCCGCATTCTTTCAGACAAATACATGGTCATTCCCATTAGAGCAATACCCCAGTCCTGGGACCAGCTTATATCTTAGTTAGGGTTTCTATTCTGTGAAGAAATGCCACGACTATGGCAAATCTTATAAAGAAAAACATTTAACTGGGTGTCTAATACTTTCAGAGGTTTAGTCCATTATCATCATGGTGGGACATGGTGGTATACAGGCAGATATGGCGCTGGAGAAAGAGCTAAGAGTCCTACATCTTGACCCTCAAGCAATAGGAAGTGGTCTGTCACACTGAGCATAACTTGAACAAAGGAGACCTCAAGGCCCACCCCCACATTGACATACTTTCTCCAACAAGGCCATATCTACTTCCACAAGGGGCCATACCTTCTAATAGTGCCATTTGCATGGGGGCCATTTTCTTTCAAATCACCACACTAAGTATTTTAAAGAGAGGAAATTAAATGTAGGGAGTGGCACTGAGACTAGGGGAACCAAGAACACCTAGTGGTGTCACTAGGACAGATTTGTGTTTCCCAGGCCTCTCAGGGGCTTGGGACTATACAAACATGCAGTGTAGCTGCTGCTCAGATCTCCAAGGTGCTTCCTGCTGGCATTTATATGCTGAGGAAGGACCTGTTCCAGAAGAAATGTGAATTGTTCAGGAGTGTGGCCTATCAAGGATGGCCAGTTCTGAGTCCAGGAAGGAGCTTGTTGCAGTCCACTGTAGATGGAGGAGCTCATTTATGGTTGGAGGCAGAAAACACACATCTCTTCTTCCAGCACCTTTCTAATTTTCTGTTTGTGTAGAATTCAATGAGAACCTGGAATCCATTCTTGCAGTGTCCCAGCCTCATTATGATCAACCATAGTGGAGCAGGGTGGCTGGCTGTGTGTGTGTGTGTGTGTGTGTGTGTGTGTGTGTGTGTGTATTTGAGAGGAGGAGAGAGAGAAAGAGATGCTAAAAGGAGGAGACAAGGAGAGAAATTCACGCATGCATGCCACAGCACACACATGGAGGTCAGAGGACAACTTTGTGTAGTTGGTTCTCTCCATCCATGTTTACATGGGTTCTGGGATCAAACACAGGCTTGCTATCTCAGTGGCCCCAGGGAGGTCTCCTTTTACCCTAAGAACACTCTTCTTTCATCATGGAGATCTAGAGTTTTATACTTCCTTCTTTTCTTAGCATGGAGGAAAGAATGTCTTGTGGATTACCCCTGATCAGTTTGAATATGTTGAAGGCCCTATGACTTACAAAACTCCTTCATGTAAAAGGTTACCTCTATGAAAACCAGTCCATTCCATCAGAGGAATTTCTGTGCGGGAGCCTGGGTGATTAGGTTTCCTGCAATAACTTGCGCACTGATTTTTTGAGGACATTGGCTTCACCATAGCAAAGTGACCAATCTCCTGTTGGAGCTAAGTGAAACATATCTGAGTAAAGGAAGAACTATGTCAGGTAGCTAATGCAAATGTAAATAAGAGCAGAGGGCACTGGTGGGACTCTTGCAAGAGAGCAGAAAATAGAGCACGGATATTTCTCTTAAGACATAGTTGGTAGCATGTGAAAAACAAGGAAAATGAGAGCTGCTTAAGCAAACAAGGAATTGATGCCACTCTCACATAAAAGAGGTCCAGATGGGAGAAACGCAGGGTGGGAGCAGATGCTTCCCAATGTTGTCAGAGATGCAGGCCTCTCTTTCTGCTCCACAAAGTAAGTGAAAGCTTCAATTTTCAAAGTAACCTTGTAGGCCAAGCCCCGCTATTACAGGCAGATTCCACACAGCAGGAAAAGAAATAAGAGAAAAGGGAAAAAGACCCTTTCACAGTTAAGTAGGTTTCCTTTGAGCATCTTTCCAGAAGATTCATACAACACTTCTCCTTGGCCGTGAATGGAGCCGAGGAAATGATGATGTGGGCAATTGCTAGGAATTTAAGCACACAGCAATACTTAGCTGCACAAAAGGCTAGAGGGAAGTTCTTTAGAGATTTCATGGTCTTTTCAAGTATAAATCAAGGTTCATGTAAAAGGAAAAGGGCGATGTCTTTGTCCATTCGGACTGTGAGACTTTAACTAGATGGTTTATAAGCAAACATTGTTTTTCACACAAGGTTCATAAGTCCAAGGACAGGACAATGGAAGATGACTGGGTCTGGAAAGGAGGGGAAAGATACTGGAAGACTGAGTCTGAAGAGGGCCAGCTTCCTACTCCATAGTTAGTGTCCTTACAACTGCAAGGGCAGGTGTCTCTCTAGAGCTATTCCTGCCCATGAGATATAAGACTCCATCACCTCTCTGCCTCACAAATGGTCACCTTTAAATACTACCACCTTGCGATTTAGTTTCAACATACAAATTCTTATGGGACATATTTGGTCTCCAAGAGTATATGGATAAAAACGGGTCTCTAGGTGAGGGTGGGTATATTGTTTGGCAACTCTTTTTCTCTCAGTCTAGATTACTGTGTGACTCTATAGTGACAGATTGACAGCTGCCTGCAAATGTAGTCAGTATCTGAAAGGTATCAGTGGACCCTCAGGAACAATGACTATGCCCATATCTTGATCAGGTAATGAATGGTTTCATAGTTGTACATGTGTGTCAAACTGTGGGCATAAATACAGGAAATGTACTGTGTCATTCAAACCTCATTAAAGCTATTAAAATATAAAGTGAGAAAAATATAAAAGTAGAAAGAATCAAGAGTGCTTGTACTCTCAGAAAATTGTCTTGCTTCTCAGAAAAGAACCATCACTTCTCTCTGCTGTGGATGTCTTTCTGTATGCTGTGAATATGTGTTGCTCTGAATGGTTGATAAATAAAGCCATTTGGCCTATGGCAAGGCAGCTTAGTGGCAGGTGTGAAATCCAAACAGATAGACAGGAAGAGAAAGGAGAGGCAAGGGGGACGCCAGCAAGCCTCCCAAGGAGTAACATGTAATAGGACCCAGGTAAAGCCACGGAACATGTGGCAATGCATAGATAAGTAGTTATGGGCTAATTTAAGATACAAGAGCTAGCTAGCAAAAGGCTTGAGACATGGCCATGCAGTTATAATTAATATAAGCTTCGGTGTGTTTACTTGGAGGATGCGAGTGGGAGAGATTTGTCCGGCAGGCTGGGACACAGGAAATCTTCTAACTACACCTCTCAGTTCCAGAACTACTTTTAAAAACACTTCTCCTGAGATACTAGGAGACTCTTTAAGTAAAAAAAGTTAATAGAGAAGGAAACAATAGATATGATCTCTCAAAACTATTCCTAAGAAGGCAGCAGACAACTGATTCATTTGCATTTTTTTAAAAAGTCAAATTCATAAACAGGACCTGGTGGCACAAACTTGAAATCCCAGCAGAAGATGGGGCAGGACTATTGATGATTAAGCTAGTTCTTGCTACATGGCAGTTGAGGCCAGCCTGTTTGAAGTAGAACTAGACACTAACAATAAAAATAGAAATTCGTTAAAATATACTGTCTTGAATCCTACATTTTGATAGCTGAGAAGGCTAAGGAGAGGACAACTATAAGCAAGTTGTGTTGAGGAGACAGAGTTCAAGACCTCAGTCCCTCTCATGGAGGGCATAGGCAGATACATTCTTGTGTAAACCCAGCCTCCCACCCTGCTCCACTCTTTAAAAAAGAGGACTGTCTAGGGACACAGGCCTTTTCTTGACATGGTTGTAAGTGGTTTCCACTGCATTGGCTGAGGGTGAAATCCCTTTTTTGTAAACAGTACAAAAAGTATCATCTTCTGCCTTGGCCATCAGTTTCAGGATCCCTAGCCATTCTGGACTGCTATCAGTGGACTGTATTCTGAGACCCGGCCTTCATCTTTCTTTTTTGCATTTCATAGGCTTGCTCTTGTAAGCGATCTCAATTACAATGAGTGTGGCTTATCCTATAAATTATAAACTTAGTTAAATGCTGTAAGGTTGCAGTATTTCCTGTGGAAAAGGGAAAATGGATGAACTATAATAAAGCATAATTGGCCTAGGCAAATGCTTGAGCTGTTTTTCATTGGTATTTCTAGAAATAAGCCCATTAAATCAAAGAGGAGGTCGGGACACTCTGATAATTATTTTTCATTCCCTTACCATAAAACTACAGGCTTAAGTCACAATGGCACAAGATCATACCTACTATGTTCTGTTAGTTAATTCTGCAACTCTGGGATCTGGGCCCATGAAGTTTGTCTAATGTGGTATTTTTTCCTTCACAATAGACTGAGTTCTTCACAACAGTGCTATTCACTGCCATTAGAGTCTAGATGCTTCCATAATTCCTCCCCTATTATCCCAGTAGTTTTTAGTGATGAAACAAGGGTTAAAGAACATTGCAAATAGTATACTAAAGGCACAAAACTATTTGAATACTTTGGGATCTATCTGTCTGTCTGTCTATATTTCACTTTTTTTAATCTTAAATTTTATAAGGTGTTGTTTCAAAAATCCTGCTTTCTAAAAATCTTCATTATTTTCCAATTGAGATTTTTTTTCTACCATTAAACATATTTAAGTATTAGATTTGCCTTTTTTAAAATAACATTTTATACCCTAGAGGATGAAGATATTTAACTTTTTCTTTTCTTGATTTTATTCAAACTTCCCTTCATTTCCTTCCCTCAGCTCACATAACAGTTATAAAAAGAGAGAACATGGAATATGGGTATATTGATTTTGACACTGCAGTGAAAACAATGCCTGGCTGTGGAGAATCACAAAGACAAGAGGGCTACCTCTGCCCCAGTCAGGTCCTGCACACAGCAAACACTTGGTATCTATGTATTTACTACATTAGTTTGAAAGCAAGAGATTCAACAACTTCCTGACTTGTGCCCACCAAGGCCATGTTTATATAACCTAATTTGACTGATTAAAACTAGGCATTTTGCAGTCACTCAAATACAATCTTTTATTTATTTGATTCCCTGTTCCTGAGTTTGTTAGAGGATGAGGTTTAAACTGGAGAAAGGAAATGATTTTCAGTTGTTTGGCAATTTAGTCAATGTCCTGCTCTTCACAGGTCTCCTCATACCTGCGAGGTCCTAAGGGCAGAGCAGGGCATGTCAACTTCTGTAGTTTGTTATCTCACTCATGGTCTGTCTAAGCAGTTCATGCCTACTCAATAAGTGACTGAGAGAAGTAGGTTAGACTATTCAAAGAATGATATGAATGTGAGCAGGGTACAAAAGTGATTCTCAAGGTAGGGGTTATTGTTATTGTTATTTTGAGACAAGAACTTACCATGTAGCCCTGGCTGGCCTGGAACTTTCTCTGTAGATTCAGCTGGCCTTGTACTCACAGAGATCTGTCTGCCTCTGCCTCCTCAGTGCTGAGATTAAAAGTGTGTACCACTAGGTTCACTTTCATCTTTTTCACATGCTGATTTTAATTAGGGTGAGAGGAGTTGGGTTTGCTTTATGCTCCCTGATAGCTACTGATGTCGAAGTTTTTCACATACGAGATATCCATTTGTATATAACCTTTTGAGAAATGTCTGTTCTGGTCATTAGTTCATTTGTGTGTGTGTGTGTGTGTGTGTGTGTGTGTGTGTGTGTGTGTGTGTGTGTGTGTATTTGCACATTTGCACCACCACCTCACCCAGCTTCTTGTCTGTCCTGGTGACACTGCATGACCTCCTTTGTTTATCTCCTTTTGGTTCATACTTGTCTTTTGCCTCCTGGCCTGTGGTCTTTTCAGTACGCAGTTTGGCTTAGGCAGTTTTTGATTCATGACCCTGGCCTCACCCTGGATGTCCTTTGGCCCCATAATTTGTAGCCTGAAGGATAAATCAGCTGTTTGTAGCTATTAAGAGCTCGACTATATCTGGTGTTCAGGGACCAGAGCTGAGGTAGCAGGGGAGTTCAAGGTCACAGTTCTTTGTGGAAGAGCTAACCCATAGTCCTGGTGCCTAAGAGGGAAGTATATTTAGGTCTACTTTAGTCTATTTATACCCACGAATATACTGTTGTGCCTGATTTCAGTGAGCTTCCTAGGAGGCAAATCTGTCACATCCTCAAACTTCTTGATGTAGCTTATTTTTGGTTACTGTGACAAAATGCATGAAGATGGTTAACTTTTTATCAATTAAGGAAAATTTGATTAGCATACCCAGTATTAATTTTCATTATGACATTTTTAAACAAAATGTGCTTTTGTTCACCCCGTTCTCCTATGCCCTCCTCTGTCCACTGCTTCCGATGCTCCTTTTGGGCTTGGGTGTCGTGTGTGTCCTGTCTTCTTTTCCTCAAAGCCTTTTTCCTCCCTCCCACGTCCTCTTTTCTAATCTCATAGCTGTGCCAGTAATCATCTCCTATCTCTGTGTATGAGAAAGAACATGCAATATTGTCTTTCCAAGTCTACATTGCCTTGTTTAATACATTTCCACATGCATTCATTCTCCTGCAGATGTCATGATTGTATTTTTCTTTGCAGATGAATAAATGTGGCATGGTATAGGAGTGTTCATAGGACAAGGAAGTGAGAGTGAAGAGGGCAAGTCCGCTTTCATAACAACATGCTGTCTGTGCACCTAACTGAGCTGATCTCTTCCAACAGTAGCTCCCCAATGATCAAGTCACATCCCACTAAATTCTTCTATAAATTTCCCTTTCTCCACCTTGCCTCCCATCTCCTTTTCTTCTTTCCTCTTAAACCTCTCTTCTCCTTCCCTCCCCCTCTCTCTCCTTCCTTCCTTTTTCTCTCTTTCTTTCTCTCTCTTTCTCCCTTTCTTCCTCCTCCCTCCCTCCCTCCTTCTCTCTCCCCCTCTTTCTCTTTCTTTCTTTCTTTCTTTCTTTCTTTCTTTCTTTCTTTCTTTCT
>CABHPQ010000347.1:62332-72756 GCA_902168405.1 Peromyscus aztecus
TCTTTCTTTCTTTCTTTCTTTCTTTCTTTCTTTCTTTCTTTCTTTCTTTCTTTCTTTCTTTCTTTTTCTTTTCTTTCTTAAGATATTTTATGTGGCAGTGTTGGAGCCCATATATGTGAGGCACTATCAGTGTGCTCCACTTCCAATGTGGCTCCATCACCTCTGTGTATTTATTGTCTCATATCTTGGGATGAATTATGCCTCTTTCCCAGGCACATTGTATAGGTCCCCAGTACCTCAGGTGTGTCTTTATTTGGAAGTAGGGTATTTACAGAGGCAATTAAATTAAAATGTGGTTATTAAAGTAGTCTCTAATTCAATTTAATGTCCTTATAGAATGAGCTGATGGGTTTACAAGCCAATGAACTAGAAGTCCAGGAGAATCTAGAAAAGAGACAAGGAAATTTTTCACTTGAGTAATCTCCTGAAGGAGGCAGTCTTCCCAATATCTTGATTTCAGACTTACAGCCTTCTTCTAGGGGATATGCAGACAACTGTCAGGGGTTATGCAGACAACTCCATCACTGAGGGAAGACAGGGCAGAAACTCAAGGCAGGAAACTGGAGGCAGGAAGTGAAGCAGATGCCACAAAGGGATGCTGTTTACTGGCTTGCTCCCTATGGCTTTCTCAGCCTGCTTTCTTATACAACTCAGGACATCAACCTAGAGGTGACACACTCCTCCATGGGATGGATCCAATCACATCAAATTCATTAAAACGCACCCACCACAGACTTTCCTACAGCCAAGATGATGGAAGCATTTTCTCAATTGAGGTTCTTCTTCCCAGATAGCTCTACCTTGTGTCAAGTTGACAATAAACGAACAAGAGCAAGCCAACCAGGACAGTGTGTGTGTGTGTGTGTGTGTGTGTGTGTGTGTGTGTGTAGAGGCCAGAGGACAGTCTCCAATGTAATTTCTTAGATACCATACACATTGTTTTTTGAGTCCGAGACTTTTACCACTCTAATACTTAGCCAGTAGACTGACTGGCCAGCAAGCTCTAGGGATATGCCTGTCTTTACCTCCTCAGTGGTAGGATTATAGGTATGTGCCTTGGCAACTGGCCTCAATAAACAAACAAACACACAAACAAATAAATAAATCAGCTCCTTAATGCTGTAAGGCAGGCAGGCATCAGCTTTATTTTTTAAAATTAATTAATATCTACCTTCCATTGTAGATGATTTCTAAAAATGTCCAGCACTTAGGGATCCTTGGCACTTCAGAATGGCACAAAGCTTGTCTTTGAAGTTTTTAAGTGATTGGAGTAGACACAGCAGACGGCCATCTTCAGTGTATGGTAAACTTGTTACTCATCTGTTTGAGTAAGTGTCAAGCCCATCCCACCTTCACAGTTGTTGAAGACCATGGGAAAAGATTTCCATTCACAGAATATGTGGGTGCTTATGTAATGTTAGGTGTTCAGCAGCCAGACTCTTGACTTCCAGCAAAAGTCCTGAGCTCCACTTGCTGCCTTTGTTTCAGAGGCCTGCTTTATGCCCCCAATAAGGAAACCTCCAGCATATTTCCAGCACAGGTGCTAGACATGTGCTGTGTTGGACAACTGGGGAAGGGGATTGGATCCTCTTCTGGAGTATCAGCCAGTACTGCTGTTTAAAAGCCCCTTTTCCTGGTAGTGTGAGTATGAATTTAGGAGCCTTGTGCTGTTCGCTGGTAAACACGATGCTTAGCTGTCCATTCTGCTGCTTGGAATCAAGTTTCTTGTTTCTTCTTTTTCTAGTTCTCATTGACCTCATTGGCTTATGCATTTATGTCTTTTAAAAAGTTAATCTCTGTGAGTTCAAGGCCAGGCTGGACTACCAAGTGAGTTCTAGGAAAGGTGCAAAGCTACACAGAGAAACCCTTTCTCAAAAAACCAAAAAAAACAAAAAAACAAAAAAACAAAAAACAAAAAACAAAAAAAACCCAACAACAACAAAAAAGTTAATGTTTAAAGACCATACAAAAAAGAAAGTGTTTCATTACGGTAATTTCATATGGAGAGTTGTTCTTTCCACTCTCCCTCCTCCCTGCAAACTCGTGTGGCCGCTCTGCTGTCGTTCCTCCTCCTCGATAGCCCCTCTGCTCTCATGTCACACGTGTCCCATTAGCCTCTTCTCTCTTATTCCTCTTAGAAGATTGCTTCCTCCCCTCTCATGGTTCTTTTTCTAGTTCTAACACACACACACACACACACACACACACACACACACACACACACACACGTCCTGTGTGAGAGAAAACATGCAGTATTTATTACTTTTCATTTAGTTTTAAATTTATTACTTTTAGAGAATATATGCTTATATGTAGCTCAGGCTAGCTTCAAACTCGTGGCTAATCTTTAGCCTCATCCTCTATTAGTGGGATTATAGGTGTGAGAAATTTTGCCTGGTTTTCTTTTATTTTTATCAACAAAAAGCTTTATCACCTCCCCCAAAGCTCATGGAACATCATTTAAGACAGAGCAGAAAGAGTGGGGAATGTGTAGCAAAAAGATATCTTCTTAGCTGTTGCACTCACAAACTCATTGCATTTGCAGTTATCTGCATAAGACCTGCACAAGATTTGGCTTGCCAATGGTTCATCATGAACAACAGAGGGGCTCCTGAGAGCCCCATGACTCCCTGAGAGATTATTGACAGTTAACAGTTGCTGAAGTAGGGGTTATCATTTTCTTTAATGATACAGCCACTGATAAGTTGTTCATTATGCAGTAAACCATTGTTCACCCATGCTGGGGCTAGAAACTCTAAATACAGTGAGCCATATACGAGAAACTGATAAAATAGGAGAGAGACTTGTTGAGAAGAAGGGTTCTGGGTGTGAGGGTGGGATGCAAAAATGATTGGCAGTCATATAAATGTGTGAAACTTTCAAACAAAAAAATACCCTACTGCTGTGGGAATGTTCTGTATGGCAAATGTGTTGTTAATAAAATACTGATTGGCCTGTGGCTAGGCAGGAGGTATGGGCGGGACTAGCAGAGAGAATAAAAAGAACAGGAAGGCAGAAGGAGTCACTGACTGCCTGCCAGCCGCCACCAGCACAAGCAGCTTGTAAGGATGCCGGTAAGCCACGAGCCATGTGGCAAGGTATAGATTTATAGAAATGGATTGGTATAAGATCTAAGGACAGTTAGCAAGAAGCCTGCCACGGCCATACAGTTTGTAAGCAATGTAAGTCTCTGTGTTTACTTGGTTGGGTCTGAGCGGCTGTGGGACTGGCAGGTGAAAGAGATTTATCCTGACTGTGGGCCAGGCAGGAAAACTCAAGCCACACCCTACTTTTATTTTGGTGGGTCCTTGTCATCTTAAGCTGGAAACCCTGTTTTCCCTTGTTCAACACCATGCATCCTTCAGGCTTAGATGCTGCCTCTCAGGAAATCCTCAAACAGTTCTGGCTAGCAGTTCCATAACTGCATTGCAGAACTTTGTTTATTAACTCCCCCTTCTTTTTGGTGTGTGTGTGTGTGTGTGTGTGTGTGTGTGTGTGTGTGTGTGTCACTCTGTATCCTTTGGAGGTCCTGGGACTCACTATATAGACCAGGCTGGCCTTGAACTTATATAGATCCATTTGCCTCTGCCTGTAGATTGCTGAGTTTGAAAGCATGCTCTACCATTCTCAGTCTTGTTCCATTCCTTTCCACACTAAGCAGAACTGCTTAGTCCTGAGCAGACTATCATCCTAGCAAGGGCAGGGACAGCATTGGTCTCTTTCAACTTCATATCATCTCAGTGTATGCCATTGATTCAGAAATTCCAGTTGGCTTCTTGGTTCACTACTAAGTACCATTCATAACATTCTGAACTGGAGCCACACTGCTTATGCAGAAAGTCTGCTGTTATTTGCTATATTCTTTGACAGCAAGCACCACACCCTAGAAGTGCTTACCGCACAGACTCATCACAGGATTCTTTGAACTTAACCTGAGAAGCATGTTTCTAACAAACCTGCTGAGAAGAGAACAACCTTTGGTGGAGAGCTTTCCTTCAGCTGCGGCAAATCTCTGAAACGCTCCCTGTTCTACTTCTCCCCAACAGGATTGTTCATCTCAGACAGCCTTTGAACAGTCATCAAAACCCCCAAATTTTCTCCTCAATATATATATGTCAACTACCTCCAACACATTAGGTTTTCAATCCCTGGCATCACGGCTTATTGATTTGGATCTTCTGGCACATGACAAAATGTGACAGGATGGTGGTTTCATTTTGTGCCACAGAAAATACCCTTGCTAGGAAAATTGTTTAGTATAAAGCAGGTCCAAGCACTTCAAACTCATCCTGTGTGTTTATAGAACTAGATTTTTATAAATCCAGCTTTCCTCATTAACAATAGCCTCCTCAAATTAAGGGAAAATTTTGACATGATAAAAAAGTTACTTTTCCCAGACTGTTCTAGGTTTTTCTTGAAAGGAATATTTTACATCACATTTTCTTTCCAGTCTCCGCTCTATCCATACAATTATATGGCAGGAAGGAGCTTGAAAATAACTATACAAGTAACATCTGTATTGTAAAACAAAGTGTTAGAAACCTATTAGATTCAAAGTGGGCCCTAAAATGGCAGTGCTGAGGACAGTGTCCTAAGATGAGGGCCTGGGCAGGACTCTGACTGGGTAAACAGAAAACTAAACTCAGCATTCCTCAGGGATCTCCTGAGGTGGGTTTCTGTTTACCAGGAAATCACTTGTGGGAAAGGCATTTAGTTCTTGATTAATCTTTTTTTTTTTTTTTTTTTTTGGTTTTTCGAGACAGGGTTTCTCTGTGTAGCTTTGTGCCTTTCCTGGAACTCACTTGGTAGCCCAGGCTGGCCTTGAACTCACAGAGATCCACCTGCCTCTGCCTCCTGAGTGCTGGGATTAAAGGCGTGCACCACCAATGGCCCGGCTTCTTGGTTAATCTTAATAACGTGTATCAGCTTAAAGATCCATCCTGCTGACTGTCATGTAAAATTCACTTGCTTTCCTGCCAAACTGATGTCCTCATTCTTAGAGGCAGCCTGGCAGTTTGATTCCTCAAGTAAATTTTTCTTTTCACCCACAGAGAGGCCCAGTTTGGTGGTTTTAGTGCACCTTCACTTAAAGAACCAAGCAGATAAATAAGAGGATCTCAACCCCTTTGGAGGTTGAATGACTCCATTTTTTAAAACAGGGGTTCCATATCACATATCCTGTATATCAAATATTTACATTATGATTGATAACAGTTGCAAAATTGCAGTTACAAAGTAACAACAAAAATAATTTTATGGTTGGAGTCACCACAACATGAGGAGCTGTATTAAAGGGTCAGAGCATTAGAAAGGATGATAGACTCAGGAAGTGGAAAGCGAAGATGTTTACACATAGGAAATAGCATTGTCTTTCTGATTGCCATCCTTTGGCTCCAACTCCCATCTACCACCTTGCCCTCTCTGTTGTGTTGGTCTACAGTATTCTCCTGTCTAATTAGAATTTCTAATTCTTATAGCTCCTCAAGGTTTAACAACATCTGCCTTCCCTGCTAGTGGTGAACCCCACAGGCAAGGACTGTGTCTAGCTCATTTGTCACTCTTTGCCAGAGACTTTAACAGTATGCAGCACTTAGGAAGCATTTGGAAACTGTTGAGTAAAGACAAATGAGCAATGAGACCTCTTTTGCAGATGCCTATAGCACATCATCATGCTGCTTTGTGATGAGATGTCCTAATACAAATAGTTCACTCAGTTTATTACCTTTGACATGAATGAACCATGAAAATATACTGAAGGCAGAGGAGAGATATGGAAAAGTGAGTTTACAATGCATGGAGTCCCTAGGGAATAAGGTAAAGCTTGTGGCCAGACTCATTTCTCTTCTATTACTGAGGGGTATTCCTAGGGAAGGAAGCAAGGCAGGTGATGTGATTGAATCTTGTAAACATGCTGATGACTGAATGATGCTTGATGGGACCAGAATCCTATTTATATTCCTGGTATGACACTGCATATAGTAACCATCCTAGTTTGTGTGTCTGATGCTGTTGCTAAAATAGTGACTACAGCCAATTTGAAGAAGGAAAAGACTAATTTGGCTTATAGGTTAGAGTCCACCAATGAGGAAGTCATGTTAGGAACTCAAGGCAAGAGACTAGAGGAAGAAACTAAAGCAGAGACCATGGGGGAATGCCTTTTCTTGCTTCAGGCTCATGTTAAGCGACATTTTAAATGTATACCAGACCCACTTCCTCACGGATGGCATCATCCATAGTGGAATAGACTTTCCTGTACCAATGAGTAATCAGGAACATTCCCTACAGACATGCGCAGAGGCTTTGGTGATTTGAATAAGAATTGCCCCCATAGGCTCATAGATTTGAATTGTTTGCTTCTTAATTGGTGTACTGTTAGGAAGGATTAAGAGGTTGTGGTGGTGGAAAGACCAGCCCCCAGCTCCCATCCTGCCCCGGACCTCCCATCTGGACAAGAGGTGGTTCTGGCCATCGGGCAGGATCCCCTCCACCCCCACCAGGAAGGTTCCCCTTCTCCAAGACCCCCTGGCAGACCCTGCAATCTCCACATCCTTCCCCCACCCCATTCACCCGAGACCCCAGCCACTTCCTGAGACTTAGAGACCAGCCCCCGGCTCCCATCCTGCACCAGACCTTCCATCTGGACAAGAGGTGAGTGCTTGGGCTCATACCCAGAGAGGCCTGCCCCTAGGTTCCATCCCTGGGGACCAGCCATTCCAGAGAAGACCTGCCCAAATTGGCCCCAGGTTCTGGCCATCAGGCAGGACCCCCGCCACCCCCACTGGGAAGGTTCCCCTTCTTCAAGACCCCTGGCAGACCCTGCAATCTCTACGCCCTGCCCCTACACCCATCTGCCCAAAACCCCAGTCACTTCCTGAGACTTAGAGACCAGCCTCCAGCTCCCATCCTGCCCCAGACCTCCCATCTGGACAAGAGGTGAGTTCCTGGGCTCATACCCAGAGAGGCCTGCCCCTAGGTCCCATCCCTGGGCACCAGCCTTTCCAGGGAAGACCTGCCCAAATTGGCCCCAGGTTCTGGCCATCAGGCAGGATCCCCTGCACCCCCACCGGGAAGGTTCCCCTTCTCCAAGACCCCTGGCAGACACTGCAATCTCCACGTACTTCCCTCACCCCATCCACCCGAGACTCCAGCCACTTCCTGAGACTTAGAGACCAGCTCCCATCCCACCCTGGAGCTCCCATCTGGACAAGAGAACTTTCATTTGGACCAGAGAGAGGCTTCCCGAATGTGTCAACTCTGTCTGGACCAAGAGCGCTGTTAAGACCAAGAACTAATCCACGAGGAGATAGGCAGACTTCAAGGCAGAAGTACAAACAATAAAATGAAGAGCAATACAGAATCACCAGAACCTAGCCCTCCTCCAAAGGCTAGACCTGAACATCACAAAATGGAAGAAACAGAAGAAAGCAACTTTATGAATAACATTATGAAGAGACTAGAGCCTTATATAGAAGAAATCAAAATGAAATTGAGGAACAGACAAACAAAAAAATGGGAAGAACGCTATAAAAACCAGAGGAAAGGACAAATAAAGCAGAAGAAAATAATGAATCCCTGAAAGAAAATCATGAAAAAGCAATGAAACAGATGAAGGAAACAGTCCAAGACCTGAAAAGGGAAATAGAAAAAATGAAGAAGACACAAACAGAGGGAATGCTGGAAATTTACCAGAAAATCTGAGTAAATGAATGGGAACTTCAGATGCAAGTATAACCAACAGAATGCAAGAGATGAAAGAGAGGATCTCTGGCGTGGAATATACGGTAGAAGAAATAGATTCATCAGTCAAAGAAAACACTAAAGCCAACAAAGTCATGACCCACAATGTCCAAGAAATCTGGGACACCATGAAAAGATCAAACCTATGAATAATAGGGATAGAGGAAGGAGAAGAATACCAACTCAAAGGCACTGAAAATATATTCAACATAATCGTAGAAGAAAACTTTCCCAACTTAAAGAAGGAAATGCCTATGAAGATACAAGAAGCCTATAGAACACCAAACAGACTAGACCCCCCCCAAAAAAGTCCCCTTGCCACATAATAATTAAGCAACTAAATGTACAGAATAAAGAAAGAATATTAAGAGCAGCAAAGGAAAACAGCCAAGTGACTTATAAAGGCAAACCCATCAGAATAACACCTGATTTCTCAATGGAGACTCTGAAAGCCAGAAGAACATGGACAGATGTAATGCAGACACTAAGAGACCATGGATGCCAACCTAGACTAATATAGCCAGCAAAACTTTCAATCATCATAGGCGGAGTGAACAAGACATTCCAAGACAAAGCCAGATTTACACAATACTTATCCACAAACCCAGCCCTACAGAAAGCACTAGAAGGAAAATTCCAACCTAAGGAAGTCAGATACACCCTAAAAACACAGGCAATAGATAATGCCACAGCAGTAAACCCCAAACAAAAGAAGTACACACACACTACCACCAAAAAATAACAGGAATGAACAATCTATGGTCATTAATATGCCTTAATATCAATGGACTTAATTCACCTATAAAAGGCACAGGCTTACAGAATGGATGCCTAAGCAGGACCCATCGTTCTGCTGCATACAAGAAACACATCTCAAATTCAAACATAGAAACTACCTAAGAATAAAAGGCTGGGAAAAGACTTTCCAATCAAACGGTCTTAAGAAGCAAGCAGGTGTAGCCATCCTAATATCTAGCAAAATAGACTTCAAAATAAAATCGATCAAAAGAGATCAAGAAGGGCATTACATACTCATCACAGGAAAGATCCACCAAGATGAAGTTTCTCAACATTTATGCCCCAAACACAAGGGCACCCACATATGTAAAAGAAACATTACTAAAGCTTAAACCACATATAAAACCCCACACATTAATAGTGGGAGACTTCAACACTCCACTCTCACCACTGGACAGATCTCCCAAATCGAAACTTAACAGAGAAATAAAGGACTTAACTGATGTCATGATTCACATGGACTTAATCGATATCTACAGAACATTCCATCCTAACAAAAAAGAAAATACCTTCTTCTCAGCACCCCATGGAACGTTCTCTAAAATCGACCACATACTTGGCCACAAAGTAAATCTCAAAAGATACAAAACAATTGGAATAACCTCCTGTGGTCTCTCAGACCACCATGGTTTAAAGTTAGATTTCAACAACAACAAAAACTACAGAAAACCTACAGTCTCATGGAAACTGAATAATGCTCAACTGAATCACCAATGGGTTAAGGAAGAAATAAAGAAAGAAATTAAAGACTTCTAGAGATCAATGAAAATGAAGACACCACATACCCACACTATGAAAGCAGTGCTAAGAGGGAAATTCATAGCACTAAATGCCCACATAAAGAAGTTGGAGAAATCTCACACTAGTGTCTTAACAGCACACCTGAAAGCTCTGGAACAAGAAGAAGTAAAGTCTCCTAGGAAGAATAGACACCAGGAAATTATCAAATTGAGAGCTGAAATCAATAAAATAGAAACAAAGAGAACAATACAAAAATTAATGGAACAGAGAGTTGATTCTTTGAGAAAATCAACAAGATAGACAAGCCCTTATCCAAACTAACCAAAAGACAGAGAGAGAGCATCCAAATTAACAAAATCAGAAATGAAAAGGGGGACATAACAACAGACAATGAGGAAATCCAGAGAATCCTCAGGTCATCCTTCAAAAAACCTCTATTCCACAAAACTGGAAAATCTAAAAGAAATGGATAATTTTCTGGATAGGTACCACATACCCAAGTTAAATCAAGACCAGATAAACTATTTAAATAGTCCAATAACCCCTAAGGAAATAGAATCAGTCATTAAAAGTCTCCCACCCCAAAAAAGCCCAGGACCAGATGGTTTCAGTGCAGAATTCTACCAGATCTTCAAAGAAGAGTTAATACCAATACTCTTTAAATTGTACCACACAATAGAAACAGAAGGAACATTACCAAACTCCTTCTATGAGGCTACAATTACCCTGATTCCTAAACCAAACAAAGATGCAACAAAGAAAGAGAACTACAGACTCATCTCCCTCATGAACATTGATGCAAAAATACTCAATAAAATACTGGCAAACAGACTCCAAGAACACATCAAAACAATTATCCACCATGATCAAGTAGGCTTCATCCCAGGGATGCAAGGGTGGTTCAACATACGAAAGTCCGTCAATGTAATACACCATATAAACAAACTCAAAGAAAAAAACCATATGATCATCTCACTAGATGCAGAAAAGGCATTTGACAAAATCCAACACCCCTTCATGATAAAGGTCTTGGAGCGATCAGGAATACAGGGAACATACCTCAACATAATAAAGGCAATTTACAGCAAGCCAACAGCCAACATCAAATTAAATGGAGAGAAACTCAAAGCAATTCCACTAAAATCAGG